>PVLA01008702.1:0-85076 GCA_004027455.1 Hydrochoerus hydrochaeris
AAAATTCATTTGGAAACAGAAGAAACCTAGAATAGCAAAGGCAATTCTAGGCAACAAAAGCAAGGCAGGAGGCATCTCAATTCCTGACTTGAAACAGTACTATAAAGCCACAGTGATAAAATCAGCTTGGTACTGGCAAAGAAATAGACCTGAGGATCAATGGAACAGATTAGAAGATACAAGCACAACTACAAAGACAATCAGCCACCTGATATCTGACAAAGGGGCTAAATATGTCCACTGGAAGAAGGATAGTCTCTTTAATAAATGGTGTTGGAAAAATTGGCTCTCTACATGCCAAAGACTGAAACTAGATCCATGCATATCACCATGCACAAAACTAAAGTCTAAATGGATCAAAGACCTAAATATTAAAATAGAAACACTAAATCTGCTGGAAGACAGGTAGGTAGAAGTCTTGGAGACATAGGGGTAGGCAGAGAATTCATGAACAAAACACAAACTGCATGGGAAACACTTCAAAGAATCAAAAAATGGGATCTCATGTTATTGAAAAGTTTCTGCACTTCAAAGGAAATCACCAACAGAGTGAAAAGAAAACCCACAGAGTGGAAAACAATTTTAGCCAGCAACCCCTCAGACAAAGGACTTGTGTCCAGAACATATAAAGAATTGAAAAACATCAAGTCCCTTAAATTCAAAGACCCTCTCCAAAAATGGGCATCTGAGATGAACACACAGTTCTCAGAGAAAGATATACAAATGGCAAATAAATACATGAAGAAATGTTCATCATCACCGGTCATTCAAGAAATGCAAATTAAAACAACATTGAGATTCCACCTCACTCCAGAAAGAATAGCTGCCATCAAGAAATCAACTGATAATAAATGTTGGTGAAGCTGTGGGGAAACAGAAACACTGCTCCACTGTTGGTGGGAATGTAGACTGGTGCAACCATTATGGAAATCCAAATGGAGAATTCTCAGAAGACTAGGATTGGAAGCCCCATTCAATCCAGCTATTCCCCTCCTGAGTATTTTCCCCGAAGAACTGAAAAGTTCATATCACGATGATATATGTGCACCCATGTTCATAGCGGAATAATTTGTGATAGCTAGATCCTGGAAACAACCAAGATGCCCATCAACTGCAGAGTGGATGAAAAAGTTGTGGCATTTTTATACAATGGAATATTACTCAGCTATAAAAAGATGATCTTGAGGCCTTCATAGGTAAATGAAGACAACTTGAGACTATCCTCATTAGTGAAATAACAATCATATTTATAAATATCATAGTGTCACTAGTGTAAAAAGTAAATAAGAACTACAAGTGTAATAAAACCAAAATGTGTAATTGCTATTGTAAAAAAGAGAGGCAAAGTAAGGGTTCTAAGGGATATAAATGCATGTATGTTTGAATGTGTAAAATAGATAACCATATTGCTGAATCTTTATTGGATCTTTGAGCTGAACTGTTTGTAGTGTGACTGTTTGAATGTTTACTATGTACCCTTTAACTTTGTAACTTGAACAACTACATCCAGGATGACAGAATGTAATTTGTAAATTACTGATTTCTTAGTGGGGCTTTTTTTCATTTTCCTTTTTTTAATTTCTTTTTCTTTCTTTCTTTCTTTTAGAATTCTGTATTGCTGCTACCCTTTTTTCTGTTTTGCTTTTTTTTCTTCTATTTAAATAAAATTTTAAAAATGTATAATTGTTATTGTAAAAAAAGAGGAAATAGGAAGCGCTATAAAAGATATAGCTGCATGTATGTTTAGGTGTGTGGGACTGATAACCATATTTCTAGGTCCTTGTTGGATTGTTGAACAGATCTGTTTGCATTCTCACTGCTTGAGTGTCCACTTTGTGTGCTTTAATTTTGTAACTTGAAAAACTATTTCTAAAAATAATATGTAATTTATCAACTAGTGATTTCTTACTGTTTCTCCTCTTTTCTTGATATTATATTAATATTTCTACCTTTTTTCTGTTTTTTTCTCTTTAAGAAAAAGTCTATAATTTATAAACTGTCTAAATTTAGAAAAGATAATGTATACAGGAAGTAGTGCCATGATTATATGAAAATACCACACAATTTTGCATATGGCATTTGAGCATCTGTGGATTCTGATATCCACATGGATTCTTGGAACCAATCCCCTTTGTGCACAGAATAATGGTCAGTTTAGAAAATCTGATATTAAAATATTTCCATGAAGGCTTTGTGTCTTTATATATTTCCTTAAGATAAAACTCTAAGAGCATTAAAAGTGGTTTGAAAATACTTGCATTTGAAGTTATTATACTATAAGGGACTCCATTCCAGAATGTCTGAACCTCCATCTATTTTCATGGAGAATACATAAATTATCAAGTTACCACTGAACATTCATTTATCCTTTCTTTCATTTTTCTTTTCCTTGCTTTCTACCTTTCATTCTTACCTGTTTGCCCTTCCATACTAGAAAAAAAACAATAGAACTATTTATTTACACTTATCTGGCATTACTTGAATCTTTGTTCTTATACATTTTATGTATAAATTTTAAGTTTTTACATTTATGCATTGCAACTTTATGTAAGTATCCACAAAATTTCATGGCTAAAGGCTTGGTCACCATCCTGTGGTGTTGAGACATTGTAGAAATTTTAAGACATAGGTCTAGCTGGAGGATATCAGATTGTTGGAGTCATTGGATGAACAGGGATATGTGTACCCTATAGCATTCCCTTTCTCTTTGCCTCCAGGCTAGTATGAGGCTGCTAACAATTCTGCTATGATGGGCTTCACTTCACTGTCCAAATCAACAAGGCCAAGTGACCATAGACTGAAATGACTGACATCATGAACGAAAATAAACTTTCCTTTTCTTTAAATCATTATCTCAGTTATTTTTTCATAGACACAGAATGCTAACATATGCACATTTGGTTATTTTAACAAGAAACTCAATTTGTATATAATTTTTAATCATTCTACTTTTCTAGCTGAACTATGCAAAAACTTTTGGCCTTAATTATGGCTGTTTTTGATAGCTTAACCATATCAAACTTCAATGTGTCTTACAGTACCATTTTGTCACCTGGCTATTGATGTTTCTACAGCTGCAAGTATTTGAGACCACACAAAATAAGTAATTAGTATTGAAATGGGGGGTACATTGTAATCAGAAAGTTTATACACTCAGAGTGATGAGATATGAATGATTCCTAAATTTTTAGCTTAACTTGTGAACCAACTTTGGCAGTTTAAGCAGATGACTGAAGTCAGCACAGGCCTGGTTGAGCAGCTGGGAAGCCTTAATTGGAGTTAATTGCTGATTGGAGACTGGTAATTACTAATTGCTCTCACCTGTACAAATTGGCCTATAAAAGAAACTTTAAGAAAGTTAAGAAGAAGGATCCAGTTTAATAGCCTCTTACAGGAATTTTAGAGCAGATGAAGCAAGTGATTGAAGCTATGAGATGAGGACATACAGAAAACAATAGTAAACTTCAGCAATCCTAATAGTATATTAACTGAGTCTACTACTTAGCATTGCCTGCGGGAGACATCTTGTTTTATTGTTTAAATTTTTTGGTATAAAAACTGGTTACACTTATGTGCTTGCTAAAAAAAATACTCTCCCAATTTAAGAAAGAATATTTCAGAAAGGGTACAAACTTTTTAAATGTGTTGGAGAAAATAAAATTCTAAAAAATGAAAGCTTTTTAAAATATGTAGGAAAAAATAAAGAAAATTAACAAAAACTTCATTGGAAGGAGACATATACTTTCTGTGATGTTATTTATAACTTTCTTTTGAGGATTATCAGGAACCTGGCCAAGATTCCTCATCTCCCAAATGAGTATATGGCAAAGGTTTAAATAAATGAGACAGGTAATACGACTTTAGGGTTCCAGGAGGATCACAACCCTTTCATCAGAGTTTGGGAGTCTGGGGGCTGGGTCAAAGAGCGTCTCTGGGTGGCCCATGTTTATTAGGCTTTCAAACAAAAAGAGGAAATACTAATGAAAGTGGAGAATTGAGCAGGACCTTGGGAGTCACTTCAAAGACTTCTCCAAGTAGTAAATTATGCCAATTTAGGAGAACTGTCTTATCTCCATGACAACATTTATTGTAGGAATGAGACACCAGGAGTGAGATGCTTTCAGCTGCAGTCTCTATCTACTTAATAAGGGTTGGAGTCAGGTTTTCGCAACTGTGGCCTTATCTTGCCCTTTGAAGCATCTCTGGCATCACAGGCCACTTCAGGTCTCAACCAGGACCAGTGATTTGCGAGATTCGCTTACTATGAATCTGCTGCCCATCTCCAGACAAGGGACCTAGGCCAAGGACAGACCCACAGATAAACATAGAAAGCCAATTAGTTAATTTTTAATTCTTCTCAGAGCCGCTTTGTAGTGGCCTCCATCAGACAAAAAGGTAATTCCTACCAAAATTAATATGCAATTATTCTTTTCATAAAGAAAACTGTAGTTACATGCCCCCTGACCTGTTGGTAAATGTTTAATAATATCTATCTATATATTTTGCCTTGTATCAAATGTAATGAATAACTGAACATTTTCTGTCTGTACAATGGTCTCATAAAAATGAATATTTGAACTTGTTTACTCAAACTATCTTCCCTTGTATAACCTTGAAATGGAACTTTCTCTTGCATTTTTAAATAAATTTTAAGTTTCAATCCTCAATTAAGTTAAAGTGTTCTTCAGTTCTGTAGAGAGAGACACATTACAGTTGTGGATGCAAGAAACAATGAGTGGAAGTTAGAAAGGAAAAATTAGAATTAGTTTTATTTTCCAACCTTTTCCAAGGAAAAAATTATAAAATTATAAATGTTTTTCATGTGAACACTTTGTTAAGAGACACATTCCCTCTTACAAAACAAGAATTTCTGTCTTTAGAACATTTGGTATAATTTTAGAAATGTCTAAAAGAAATAAAAGGATGAATGAACAAATTTTGTTATTGAAACCTTAATTTTATAAAATGTTATAATATTAGTATGCCCAAGAAAGAAGGTAATGTTATCTTGACTTAATGGAATATGTCTTTTTTGAGGTGAGCATTGTACATGCCCAATAAAAATATTTAAGTGTTGTAGGTGGATAAGATGGAATAACCAGATAAAATTGTTGAAAATCTTATAATGAAAAATAAAAGATTTCATAGAAAAATAAACTTGTCATGATGTATATATCTTTTTAATGTATAAGAAAAAAACTGGATGGAAAAAAAAGTAATTGGTATGTCCCAAAGATGTTATACCAACAGTTACGTGATTAATCATAATATGATACTTAAAAGTTAAGGTCAATTGTTAAATGCTTCCCTCAAATGACTGAATGTCTGGAGAAATGCTAAGTGTATAGTTTATTGAGGGGATTGCACTGTAGGCCATCGTTCTATTTTAAACAAAGGAAGAATTATTTTTAATTACCTGGATTACATAAAATTAAATTCACATAAATGAACTTTTAGTTGAAAATAAATGCTGAAAAAAAATCTGTGTGGTATATATTAAAGATCATTTGGCAAAGGTGATGGAAATGGATGCTATTTTTTTCACACTGATCACAAGTAACCACAGATGCAAAATTACAGTAATGATATTTATTTTAGCTATTGATTTTCATTCCTCATAATTCATTCTTCCACCTAATTGTAAGTCAGAGTTCATCTTTATTTCAGCGGTCTCTGAAATTGAACATGTTAAAAAAATCCAGTGCCTCACTATTTATCTTTACTGTTTTTTGACAAATATTACTCATTTCATTTCAACTTCATTTTCATGGCTTTCCTGAAATCTCAGTATATTTTATACTATAGCACCTGAAACTACTTTTAGCCACGCTTTGCTGATATCAAAGTACAGTAGCCTCACAATCTCAAATGTGTCTTGGGAGAACTCAATGATTTTATCATGCCCAGAAGTTACAATTAGCTATTGCAGAGAAATACCATCTCTGCTTTACCAGCTAATTTTATTCATTTTTTACTTATTTTCTAATACTTATTTTTTTGACTTTTTGACCCTTTGCCTTAGAATCTTTATTTCTCCTTCTAGTTATTTCCACTCCCTCCCAATAATGCTTCCTCCTATTTAGTATCTTGTTACATCCAGGTACTTTCCCAGCCCATTTTGTCCATATCCTAAGAGCGAGAAAAAATATCTAAAATGAACAAAAAAGAAAAAAAAGGTTTTAATGGTCATTTTAAAGATCATTTTCTATTGTGTATTTTCCTCCCAGATGCAGTATTTTTGTTAATTCCTAGCCATAAGATAAATTGGTATGCCCTGTAGATGTTTTAATCAATGAAAATATTACATAAATAATTCATGAAATAAAAATTTTGTAGATTATTATAATTGATTTTCTTAATTGTTAGTCTAATTCACCACTGAAAAGCTTTCAATTAATCAGTTCAATGTAGGTTAGTTTATAGTCCATTTTCAGTCAGAATTATCAGAGGTCATTGAAGAACTCAACCAATCACTGTAGAATTTGATTGCAATAATGATAAACAATAAAACATATGTAGTTCTGTGAAAAAGTAGATACAGACTGAAAAGAAATCTAAAGTGGTAGGGAAATATGCCAAAATTATTTGAAAAAAAGAACATATACTCATGACATTGTGAACATATATATAAACATGGACCACAAGAAATTTTGTCAAATCATAAAACATTCTTCTGAAGAGCATCTGAAAAATTTGCCCTAAAAATAAGTTTGATTTGACAAAATGAATTATTTATAAATTCATTATGATCATAATATAGGGCTATAGACTTGAGATAAACTTAGTGATAAAATTCCACTACAGTTAACTAAAGACTGGAAAGTTTTACAGATGTTCATTTTCAGTTTTCTCATCTGATAGTTAAACTATTAAACTATTGTTAAATATTTGAACTATTAAACTCCTTTCAAAAGTCATATATATATATATATATATATATAAAATAAAGGGGCAATGCCTATATGATAATGCCACCCAATACCATAGAAGGCTGTATTATGTTTCTTTGAAGAATAATAAATAGAAAAATTCTACTTTGAAAAATCATATTAATAAAAATTATGATTTTGTGTACTTGAATGAAAATGTCTTAATGAGAAGAGGATAATAAATTTACAATTTATTAATTTTAGATGCTAATGGCTGTTTAGAATATAAACTAATACATTTTTAAAATGTTTAAATGAATAACATTATTTTAATATTATTGAAACACCATGTGGTAGTTACACAAAATGAAGTACTATTCTGCCCTAAATTAAGGTAAAATCTGGAATAATTTGTAGAAAAATGGATGCCCCGTGAGACCATAATACTATGTGAAACAAAGCAGACACTCAGTTTGAATATCTCAAAGATTGTCTTTTGTGAAAATCCTCAAGTATAAATAAAGAGCAAAATAAAAGATACATGACAGGGAGTATGGAGGCAGATCTAAAGGGCAAGGGATCAAGAGACGGAAGGAGGCTGGGCGTGGTGGTGCTGCACCTCTGTAACCCCAGCACTCAGGAGGCTAATCAGGAGGATCATTGAGAGTTCAAGGCCAGCCTAAACTACAAAGTGAGCTCAAGGCTAGCTTGAAATGCATGGTGAGGCCCTGTCTCCAGAGAGAGAGAGAGAGAGACAGATAGACAGACAGACAGACAGACAGAGGAGTTCGAAGGAAGAGAAGAAAAAGGATTGAACAATAGAATTAAAATGTGTTATGTACATACACTCAACCCACAAAAGTTTAAACTTTATGTACTGTATAAATGTACAAAAAGGAAAAGTAAAGGATTAATAGAGAGGGAGGGATGGGAAAGAGAATGGGAAAGGATTTTTTTTCTTTTTTTGATATTAGAACCCAAGCTTGCAACCTTGTGCTTGTCAGGCAGGTGTTGTGCCACTGAGCTGTGGAAAAGCAATTTACATTAATTATGTATGTATAACAACTCTCCATAAAGAATAAAACACTGTACTAAAATCATACTAATACCAGACATGCTAATGCACTTCTGTAATCTCAGCCCTTGGGAAGCTGAAGCAGGAGGACTGCCGTGAATTGAAGGCTAGCCTATGGGATACATAGTGGACTCAGGAGTAGCCTAAACTACACGGCTAGAACTTGTCTCAAAATATAAAATAAAATACAAAAAATTCAAAATTAAAACTATGTTAATAAGAAAGTGCAAAAAAAAAAAAGACCAAATCTGGTAAAAGTAGAATATATAAGGCACTTTCCTTTCATTTCTTCTTGAAACCAACCTAAGCAATGAGGTTACTGATCCAATCTGTATTACATGAACAACTGAGAACCATTTTTTTCTTTGAGTACACCACAGTAGAATGGGTTGAGAGAGGGTTTTTTAAAGATTAAAACTGAAATATATTATATGCCCAATATAAACAACTAAGTAACAAATACCCTGTACAGAAATAACTCAAAATATAACTTAAAATAACAGTGAACACAAGGTCAGTCTCAAAATGCCCTAGGAGAAAATATAAGGGGAAAACAAATATGATCAAGAAAAGGGAAGAGAATAATACAAAACAGATGATCATAGAAATTAATTGTAAAAGATTAAAGGAAAAGTGAAGATGAAATTTGCACTAAAAGTAACAAAGCATAGGTTCTGCTCAAGATGCAATGAATTCTGCACGAAAAGAATGAAAATTAAGTACAAAAAGCACAAGGCTGAAGAGGGGCTTCTCTGAGCGCCTGTTAACTGTGCCCGTGAACAGGAGTTGCTGCAGTATTTTCACACATGCTGCATCTGCCTTTCCTGCTCTCCTGCTTCCTGTCCTGGGACAATTTTCAATTTGTTGCTTCAAGTTCACTTTTTTATTTATTCAGTTTCCATGTAGAACATGCAGTAATTACTTTTCTGTCTGGATTATTTCATTTTACAGTATTTTCCACTTCAATCCGTATTGCAGTGACAGGGTTTCTTTCACGACTGGGTAGTATTGCGCTCTGCATACAAAACACCTTACCACATCCATTCATCCACTGCTGGGCACCTCAGCTGAGAGGTCAGCATACAAAAGTAAAGCTTGCATGCCCATGTGGATTAATTTTTATGGACATAAATAATTTAAGAGACCCATCACACAGAAACTGTTACCATGTGAACATTTCCACATAGCCTAAAACTCTATGCTTTACGCTCTTTGGGATGAGTTGGTCCTAGAGTACTTTTCTAGCATGAATGTGCCCTAAATTCAGTCCTCAGTATAACATGGGAAAAAAATAAAGTATGAAATAATCTCAGTTAAAACATGCCATACCTCACAAAATGTCAGCTACAGTTAGTTTTCCTTAGGCAGAATAAACAAAATTTGGTGTGTTTTATATGAAATAACATATTTAATCTACCCAACAATCCTTGTACTTATTTAAGGGAAAGAAAAATTACCATTGGCTCATTATCAGTGCTTTAGATTGATTATATTAATCCAGCATTTCTAAATAGATTGTTATTCTAAAATGAAACTTGGAAAAAATAAAATAAATGCAATTTGAATTAAACCTAATAATGATAATGTTTAGGATAAAGAAGTAAAGGATAAGCAGGAAATACCATAGAAAGACATACGGAGTGATAAACTGGATAAATTAGAGTAAAAATATTAAATGTGTAATATATATTTACTGTATAAGGTTTGCAATTATGCATATATATTTATATTCATATATACATATCTACTCATTAAATTTTTAGGTACAGATAACTAGACTATATGCTTGTTTTCTCTGAAAATTTTTAAAATTATATTTAAAGATAAAAAATATAATGATATTGAAACACTTAAAAGACCAGAGTTTCTAAGAGGATATCTTCATCAAAACGTATGGAAAAGTCACCACCATGCCAGTGGAGTGGCACTTGCTTGTTAGCTACTTGGAATACTGAAACAAGAGGATCTCAAGTGAGACCTTGTCTCAAAACAAAAATAAAAAGGACTGAGGATGTAGCTCAGTGATGGAGTGGATTTGAATTCAATATTCATTTCTGTAAAAAAGTCATCCCAAATGCGTTTATTAAAATTGCAACTTTTTTTCATAATCCTCAGAAAAGATCTCTTAGATGCTGGTAACTAGATATAAAAGCTATATGTGAAAACTCTAAGCATATAAATGTGGTTGTAATTCATTTTTAAGTCTATGTTGTGTTTAAGTCATTTAATATGTTTGTATATATGTGATATAACTGTGAAGTAATTGGTTATAATGTGTAATTATCTGAATGAACTATTGAAGTCTGAAGGAAGAAATGTATTATGCACTCATTTGAGTATGTGCTATACATCTTCTTATAGTAAAATATCAAGCTGAAATGAATGATTTATGAAGTTTCTAGAGAAACACCGTTTGTACTTTTTATGTTTCACTTATATTTTTTCTGTCTTTCAATTTTTGCCCTCTTTTGAACTTAACTACATTATTCTTCTTCCCTCACCTCCCGTAAATATCAAGGCTTCATATCACAATTCCAAGAAGTTTTACAACACTATAGAAATAACTTTCATAAATTGTTTTAAAGGACGTTACTAAATTCACTTCCCTTTTTTATTGAATGTAGAAGATAAGAATGGGTCTACAGAAATTTTCTTCAGGATAAAGAGGCTTGATTAAAAAGATACAATTTTATGCGTTCAGGGTCATTTGTATTTTTCAAAAGTGAATATGAGACGATTATTCCCATTATATCATTTTAATACATTCATTTTTACATATAAAATACTGTGTTATTGGTTCACATATACTTTATGTACCTAAAATAAAATATTTAAATCAATCGCTAATGGGCTAGATCTATACAACTCATTCCACTTACAAGTATTAGTCTATTTGTTGTTCTTTAGGTTTAATTCAGTGGATTATAACTTTTTCAAACTAAATTAATTTTTTATATTGTAATTGCATTGTTAGTATCTTCTTGTGTGTGTTTAATTTCCCAGTAAAGGAAAAAGGAATAATTGTAACACAATCTTTGCCTTCTTGCATTATTGACTTCTACTATCATTTGAAGTATAACTTCACCGTAACTAGAAAGTACATTTTAAAATGTTATACACTGAAAAGTCTTGCACAGCAGATTCTATTCAAGTAAAATTTTAAAACTTTGAAGTGCTAGTATTCCAAATGAAAACAGTATTAGTGGTTAGTAATTCTGTCACAAGTGACAGGAAATTATTTAAAAAATAAACTTTTTAAAGTAGATTTGTGGAATTTATGAATATAATAAGAGATGAATAAAATTATTTAGTTAATAAGTTGCAAAAATATGATCAGAATACTCTTCACAAAAAAAGTTAAAAGCAAAATAAAAACTTTGTTTTTATAATTTCTCCAAAATTATTCTCAAAAATGTAAGAATTGAAAGACTACTACTGTTGAAATACTCAAGGGAAATGTCTGCACTAGAGTGGAGGTAACATAATGCTTGGGGACAGAACCCAGGCGAGTATGAGGTGAACCAGGTCCTGGTAGTCCTGTGCCTGTTGAGGAACCACTGGCTATTTACATCATTTCTTATCCATTATATTTGACCATTTGGTTAGATATCCCTCCAGATAGCAAGGATTCAGGCTGTTTGAGTAATGCATCTTACAGTACCTACCCACGGTTGCTATTGTCCACACAAAAAATTTTTATTAAGACAGAAAAAGTATCAACTGTTGCAAGAAGGTTGACATTTAATATATGCTTATATTTTAAACTGACTAGCTCAAAGCCACATTTTCCAAAATATTTGGTCTTGGCATTTTTTTTGGAAAATATTATTCAATTTGGTCTTGAATCTACAATAATATTTTAAGAGCTTATTTTTTAATATTGGATTCAATATAGATCAATAACTCGTAGAGAAAGGTAAAAGTCAGCGGTCATAGTTTTGGTTAAGGGAAGCCTTCATTATCCACTTCCTAGGACTTCGTACTAATAATTCTTTGTCTTCAATTTTATCAAAAACTACACTAGTTTTTGCATTTTCATTATATAGTGTTAATTAACTTAGTCGCAAATAAAACTTAACGAGGAATGGGGTAGCCTATCAAAATTTGTACAGTATTACCATTGAGAGTTCTTTAAATTAAGCATGACACTGGAGAATGAGCCAAGCTTCTCATGAAAAGCAAAATTTAATCCTTAATATTCAATCAAATAATTATATATTATTCAATGATATGTGAGAAACAGTTCTATATGTGTAAGAATTTCCAACTTTTGTCTTCATATTCTTTAGCTAAACAAATTAATTGAAAATAAATTATAGTGAATAAAGTGAAAGACTAAAGGAATATTTAACAGATTTCTAGTTCAGGAGTTTAAGGAAAGTAAATCAGTAAAAAAAGGTATGCAACTGTCACATAAAAATGTAGATTCTGAATGGATTAGCAATTAGATTGCTTTGACAAAAAAGGAGGTTCTATATACCAGAAAATGTGAATATGATAAAAGCACAATAACTTCAGGTAATTAACAGCATCATTAAAACATCTAGAGAGAAAAAAAAACTGAAGAAAATATATTCCAAATGTTAAAGCAGAGGTGGTTATGGGTTAAATAAATAATTGTATTTATAAGAAAAGTTATTTCAGAAAATATTGATACTGATCCCATCGTCTTTTAAGATTACTGGAAGCGAGCCAGCTCGCCCCTTGGTAAGTGGCTATGGCCTGGCAAGCCGGGGCCGCCCCGGGGCGAGAACCATTGGCGTTTCCTGAGCTCCATGCCATATTGGAACTTGGGACACTGGGAAAACAAGCAGTCAGCTCTCTGCGCTGCTGCCTAGGAAGTGAACTGTCCTATAGACACGGAAGTAAAGCCCCTGTGTCCAGGAAAGAAAGAGGTGGTTTAGAACAGTTTTTTGAAGTCTCTTTTCAATTATTGGATTTAAATATATGTGAAGATATGAGCAGTTATTTTGAAGAAAGCAAAAGACATTATAGTAGCCACTCTTGATTTCCTAGTGTCTGGTCTTGAAAGCTTTAAGGCTCTAATTCTTGTGTTTTGATTGTTTTTATGCTATTTTGATTTGTATTAACTTATTGTGTGAAGGTATGGAGAACTATTTCAAAGAAAACAAGAGACATCATGGTAGACACTGTTGATTTCCTACTGTCTTTTTCTGAAATCCTGTGTTACTTGCATTGTCTTACTCTGCTCTGCTTTGTTCTGTTTTGTTTGTTCTTTTTAAAAGAAAAAATTTCAAAAAAAAGATTACTGGAAGTTTATATATATATATATATATATATATATATATATATATATATGAAAATACAATTTGGAGAAGGATCACATTGAGGCTTTTATAAGTAAATGGGTGAGACTTGAGACCATGCTCATAAGTGAAATAAATCAGACTAACATATGTAAATACCATATTGTCTTTCCTAGTGTAAGAAATCAAAAGAATAAATAAGATCCAAAATCTACAATAGATATTGTGAAAGAGTAAGAAACTGCTCAAAGAGAAAAAATAACTGGAATAGGGGAAAGGAGAAAATAAGAAAGGAAAAAGGAAAAACATACAAATTTGTTTAGATATACATAAAATAGCTAAGATGATTATACTACTAATTCTATTAGTTCTTGGAAAAGAACCGTTGATACTCATACGATTAGATCAAATTTGCATGTCTACATCTGGTAATCTAAGCAAATTTTTTGAAGATAATAATAAGCAATGCTACAACCATTCTTAAATTCCTATCATCATGTTTTGAAAGCTCATATTGTTATTGTTTTAGGATTTTTGTTGTTCTTGTAGTTGTTACCGATATGTCTCTTGTTTTGTGTTTTACTTTTCTGTGTTTTTTTCCTCTTTAAAAGAAAAAATAATTTGAATATTGATAATAGTAAAAATATTGTCTGATATTTGTAATACTTTTATTATGTTGCTGTCGGTAATATTTTTAATTATTGTTAATTTCTTACTAGGGTCTAGATTTTAGACTGATAGAAAATTCTTCATTTCTCTAAAAATTATACTATAATTGCCTCTGCTATTTCTTCTCCAAAATACGGGCTTTCTTCTGGACAGATAATCTCCCATCTTGAGGTTTTTGTTTCACCTATTCCTTCAGTGTTGAATATTTTTACTCAGATTTTGCAAGAGTTGCTTTATCCTGTTAATCAAGCTTTAAACTGAAAGTAATTTGTTAAAGTTTTCTCTGCCAGTCAGATGTAAAATATAGATTCTCCCATTGTGTGGAGTACAAGTTTCGTGTAGATATTAGCATTGTGTTAATATAAAATTGAATTGTCTTTGGTGAATATTTGGGGGTTGAACTATTGATTGTTTATAAGTGTATTCTTTAACTTTACAAGAAAACTACCAAGTTACTTAACCTCTTATTATGTTTTGTATTCTCACCAAAAATAAAAAAGATTCAGGTGATCTAAATAGCAACAATGGTTTTTGAAAGTAATTTTAGCCATTTAAACAGCTGAAATATTATGTTCTCATGATCTCAGTTTGAATTTCTCTAATGATTAAAGATGTCAGATATGTATGTATGTGCTTATGCATTTCATGTATGCACATGTGTATACAAGCACAACTATGTATTTTGTTGAAGTGCTGCTAATTATCTTTGTAAGTTTTAAAAATTACATTAACTGAAAAAGAAGTTCAATTAATAGTTTTGATGGAAAGTATCAATATTTTTGTCACTGTTTGTGCTTTTGTGTCCTATCAAAAGAACGTGACCTATCTCAAATACAAAAAAATCCAAGAAATCTTAGAGATTTAACTTCTATATTTATAATTCTGATCCATTTTATTTGACATTTGTGAATGTTAAAAGGAAATAATTCTGTTAACTTTTTCTATATCATCTTTCTAATACCATTTGTGCCCATTTGGGTGATTTTTAAGAAATGTTTCCTTTCTATCTAGACTTGTCTGAATGGATTCTACCTTCTACTAAGCAGACAACCCAATAAGAATGGTTTATTGCAAAGGATAAAGAGATGAGACGAGGGATAAACACAAGCAGTCAGTTACCAGCCTTTACTACTGGGCTTTAACTTCATCCTGAAGAACAGAGAGCCAGTGAAGAATTTTAAGATGAGAAGTGGTGTGGTGATATTTATACTTTATGATGTACTCTGGCTTTAGTGAGCAGAAACAATATATATGGCTTGCTGTTATCTCATTTATAGTAGTAAATATTTATTTTCCCATAGTCTTAACAAAGAAATATAAATATAAAATATAAAACATTATTTGATCCATCAGAGGATTATAGGAAAAATTTTGAAGACTTATATTAATCATCTTATTTTATGCTGATCACACTAAGTTTGAGACTAAACAGTCTTTTACTTTTTTATTAATTATAACATGTGTACTTTGTAGATTTAGTAGAAATGTCAACACTAGATTTTGAGTTTTCAAGACCTAATGCCATTAAGAAACACAGAGAATGTAATTTCAAATATTCACCTTTAGAAACATTTTAAATGCTATTTTAATAAAAATAGGTCTAAGAAGAAAATAAGTGGCTGTGATTTTTAACATATCAAAGCACTTACAGATTCGTATTAGAATGACATATAAGGCTAAATCATCACTTTGATGATTATTTTTATTATTCACAGTACATTTTCTTTCCTTTTTATTCTTATATGTTCAATTTGGCCAATCCAGGGATTTTTTTTTTTTGGCTCTAATAGAGTTTACACATTTCTTAGCTTACTTCTTCCATCATTAGTTCTTCTAGTTTTTAAGGAGTAGTCAATACCATGCTGATGAGCCAACCATCTTCATAATAAGAATTATAAACCAGTGTTCTGGATTTTCTGCATGTGGTTCATTAATTTTAGTAACTTCTACTATAAAGAAAAGTTCATTATCTTTTTTCACACTTCCCAAAGCACCCAAGTTTTCTTTGTTTAATTTGTCCCAAACTTAGGCAAACTAAGCAACTGCCAAAGCTTCTTTTGCAAAATTACTAAGTGTCGCTGTTCAAATGCCATTTTCCATTTTTATCCATTTATGTTTATTTCTGAAGTATGGTCTGGAGGACTGACTTAGCCATTGGTGGCAGCTAAGACTGGAGACAGCAAGTGCACTTGGAATCCATTTCCTGGGTACGGTGTTTCCAGTCAGGCTTTGGTGGAAAATGGAATTTAATAGGATTTCCATATTAACAAAGATATCAAAGGTAAGGAGAAGTCAAATTTCAGGAGCTTCGCAGTAGCTGAATTCCAGGAGTTGAGCAGTAGGTGATGCCATAGACAACCACAAAAATATACTTCAATGGTAAAGACCCAGGAAGAAATTTCATCTCGTACAATGGAAGCACTACAGGAGGATCTTCATGGGTCTCTACTAAGTAGTTTGGTTTACTGACAACTATTTCTAAAAGTTAAAACTTTATGCAACTTTTTTACCTTCCTACTTTTCAATCATTGGGAAATATTGCCTGACAAAGAAACCTTAGAAAAGTGTAGATTAAAAAAGATGATAATGATTGATGATAAACTATCTATATATTAACATTTAATTCTGCTTATAAACACTGGGAAAAAACTAAACCAATGTGTCTGGAAATGTAATAAAATACTATAAATACTGAAGTTATCATTAGCAATACAATAATTGAATGATTAAATACAGAATAAAAGGACAAGTTATTAAACCATTTTATACATTTTAATATATGAATGAAATGATTTAGACATTAAGTTAAGATTTTTCCCTAGATATTAAATCATTCTAAAAATTTTAGTCTACTTTCTTGTAGTTATCTTCAGTGATTTTCTATGTTCCTCTACACTACATACCCTTGATTCTTTGCTATGTGTATCTCATCATGTTAGACCACTGCTTCAATTAGCTTTACACTCTAATTTCCAAGTTTCAAAGTCTTACAATTAATTGCTCTTAGTCACTTTAAGAATGATGAAAACCCTATTCACTTGCTTATTTGGAACGTTTTGGAGTCCCTTGGAGAAGTTTACTAGCACAGATTTAAATTTTGTCCTTTCTACATCTGTCTTCATATCTCTTTATCCTTGGTACAATCAGTATTTTTGAATATTTCTTACATTCATATATGTCCTTTTAGTAGGACTAAGGATCTTTGACTCTTGAACATAACAACTAGATGACAGAAATTCCTTGGTTAAATATTAAATGATTTGGATAAACTCCCCAAATTGTATGCTATTATAATAAAGAATGGGGATTATGTGTTATTGTATAATTTTCCATTGAAAGGTGTTAAATTTTAAAGGTCATTTGCTCAAAAAGTTAATTTATTTCCTTGGGTTCTAGGTTGGATATGATAGAAAACAGTTTTTTTACAGTTTCAGCTTGGTTTTTCCAAAGATCCCAAATTCTAGACCTGCAGTAAAGGAGATAAATGACTGAATGATAGAGAAAGTCCACTTGGATGTAGTCATTCCTGGCTTAGTTTATGTGTCAAGTTAATTGAGTACTTCACATATATGTGGAAACATTTTTATTTTTCTCTAATAATGGTCTCTAAAATATCTGCTTAGTTTATCTTTTAGTCCATTAGTTTTGTTTGAAGTTTTTTTCATTAAACTGAAATTAACACAGCACTAGCAGAAACATAAATCATAACATGTGTAGCTCAATCTTTTTGAGTTTAAAAATTTGATTTTTTACACATTCAAGCCTTGATCTCTCTGTTCTTAGTACCTGGAAGGGGAGTTAAGGCTGACAGGCACATTTTCACTTCGTCTCCCTTTGTTCTCTTTCTTATAACTATGCCACTTGAAAATGGAAATGGTAAATTAGAAGATGTATTAAATTACTAAGACTGACTTAGCAAAGTACTCAAATGGAATGGTTTTCAACAATAGAAATTTATTCCTGAAAAATTTTGGTGCGCTAAACATCTGCAATAAAGATTTTTGCAAGGTTGTTACTTCTTGAGAGCTTTGAAGGAAAACCTCCATGAGTCTTTTCTAGTTTTGAGTGACAGCGATTTGTTTCATTCCTGATCTTATAAGCCCGTTAGTGTACTCTCTGCTTCCGTCTTCTCCTGCTAATCTCCCCATCTGTTTTCCTTCACGACACAAGTCACATGGAGTTATTCTATTCTTGTAAGACCTCATTTTTAACTACGTAAAACTACAATGTCTCCACTTCTGAGTCTACACATATTTAGAGGTTTTACTACTGAAACTTTAACACATCTCCCCAAGCCACAATTTGATGTTTATAGAATAGAAACACATGAAGAATTTCTTTTCTTAACTGGTGATGCTTTAATACTTTGATGCAAAGCACGTGTGATTCTGTCTGACAAGAAGTAAATGTTTTCTCTATTGGATCTATTGGATCCTTACATGGGGAACTTGCTCATAGATCAGCACCTAAATTTAATGGTCTATCCACATCCTTTTCCTGGTAGAATTTTACACTTGAAAATTGTCTATCAGCTTACATTTGGTAGAAAACCATAACATTGTCCATATGTAACGAATTCCCTACCCATAAGGCACACACCCTTTGGCTGATAAACCATAGGGCTTTCAGAGGCTCTGATATTTTCTTTTATAATTCCCACATCACACGTTTCAGAGTATTTTTGATAAATGGTAAAATTCCTACAAGAAGATTAATCAGAAAATTTATCAAGTCATAATCAATATAGAAGTTTGTGGTCTGGATTTTAATCCTTTAATATTTTTGAAAGAGTTGGAGTTGGCTGGGTACTGGGGAATTTAGAAGACTTGATTGTATGACATAAACATTGATGTGATAGAAAAAAGGGAGAATTTTTTGTTATGTAAGTCTCTGAGAGAAGTCTTCCAGCAGGGACATACCCTGCTCCTAAACTGGAAGCAGACAGGCAACAAATTTGAGCAGTAGACTCTGCAGCTCATTCATGGCAAGAAATAGCAGAAGGTAGGTCAGATGAGAATGTCGTGGCTTTGATAAATTTAATAATCTTACTGGCAGACTATTGCCCCTCCTTGTATCATAGCTACTTGAAGGGAGATAATTAATTTACAAAGGCCTAGATTTGAGAGTTCAACAAGGAAAACTGTTGAGGGTGTAGATTTAAGAAATTACTCATAAAAGGTGATAAAAATGACTTCAAACTGGACCAAAATAGTACAATTAAAAAGCAATTCACAACTATATTATAGGAAATAACCCAAGTAATCATTATGAGAAGGGTACAAAGACAGTATTTTCACAGAATCACTATTGCTGCTATTATGTCTTCTTTAATTTCTCTTTTGCTTAAGGGTATCTGATCATAACACCTCCTTCCTATCCCTTTATCTGCACAGGTATGTATCTAGCACTTCTGAGCTGTCTTCCTTTAAACTTAGTAAAACTCAGTTGCTACTCTTTTCAGCTTTGGAATTTTAGTAAAAAAAAATTGTCTTTTTGTGACACTAACAAAAAGCCTAAAACACAGAAGTAAATTTACTTTTTTCCAATAAATCCTTTAGAAATAAATATTCTTCAAATTATTTTATACATCCAGTAGATTGAAAGTAATCTTTAGCCACTGACTGAACACATGATATATTCAATTCCCTTCACAAACTTAGGAGAAATATGGAGGCAGGAGCTCAAAAAAAAAAAAAAAATCTCTGAGAAGATCTCCGAGAACTACTGATCATTTTCCAGCTAAAACAATAAAACACTTTGGCGGTCATGGAGCAGAGTCCCTTTCTATCATTTTTTCCCCTATTCCACAATCACTCTGTAGTATTTTGAGGGTCTATGTAGCTCAAGGCAATGTGAGAAATAAAGCAATGATGCATTTCTTCCTTAAAACTTGAGAGCAACAGTGACTAATGACTACAGTTTTCTTTAAACGGTAGTCATTTGACTGTTTTAAAAAATAAATGGTGAGCAGGGAACTCTGAGACAGACCAATTTATGAAATTAAACAAAACACATTTCTCTCTTGCAGCCTTACAGTAAGAAATTAGTTATATAACATTGATTAATTTAGACTTTACAAAAAATTTGGCCACAAAAATTGTTTCCAACATGAAACACTTCAGTGAGTCTAAGACATAATTTTTTCAAGGTTTAACATCATTAGCATTGTGAAGCACAGGAAGTTGTTAAAAATCTCACTATCACTGTTACATCCTAGTGACAGTGTTGACATTTATATCATTACTTGTGTATGCTTAAACTTCTTTCATGGCTTTCTCTGTTGTCACTTTAACTTGATTTTATGAAAAATTGTTGAATTTAATTGCCACTTAAAATTTTTCTCTTTATCTTTTCTGAAACATCCCACCAAAACTATCTAGTTACATGAAGGTGTCCTTCATAAGAACTTACAGAATCAATATTAATTTGGAAGAAGATTCAGAAAATAAAAGTGAAACTTTCTTTTAAGAAATTCTTAATTACTGGTACTTTAATAGTAAAATGTCTACAAAATTTTAATACATGGCTATAGTTGCTAACAAAATTGAATCTCCCCCACTAAGAAGCACATATGTGCATGTAGTTTCTTTAAACACAAGTCGAAAGAAAACTGAATGGTTATAGTAAATTGGTAAATAGATATACATGAAATATAAAAATTTTCTTAGTTAACCATAGTTAATATATAGGTCACTTTTATTAGAACTCATAAAATAGCAAAACTATTTTCAATTAAACTTGCATATTATAATAAAGAAAAATATATAGCAATTTTACACTTTGTAAAACCCACTTGTTCAAACCCCAGTACCACATACATACAACCACAGTACCACAGACAATAATAGATATTGTTCCTATTTTTTTTTACTCTGAATAACTTATGATCACATTTGTGATATATGCTTTGTATTCAAGACAATACGATGATTTAGAGTGAGAGTGGGTTGTGGGTTATAGGTAATTTGATAATCAGAAGATGCACTACTGGAAAGTGGGCCCTTGAGCAGGCTTGAAGGGAATAAAAGAGTTAGTTGTTTAACACTTTCCTAGCAACAGAGCAGCCTCAGTATAAAGTCTTTTAGGAAAGAAGGTACTGACATATTTGAAGGAAAGCAAGGTGCACTATGCTGCTTGAGTACAGTGAGTCAGGGGGAGATTAGCAAGGAATGACATCAGAAATTCACAAAAGGCCAAATCCCATATGGTAGAGAAACTGTTCCAATTTTCATGCTACCAATTTTGATCAGCAATGAGGGCTGTTTATCTCAGGAATCCGTTCAATCCCATGAAGACCAAGACCTCTGATCACATATTAATGATACTTTAAGTTCTCTTTACTTTTAAATACAAGAATCAATGTGGCAAGATGGCTGACTGGAGGCTGAGAACTCACTTTTCCTTCACACTTACCAAGCAAATAGGCATGATCCAACTTACTTGTAATCCAGAAATCTGGTAACCTGAGACAGGGAGACAGCAAGTTCAAGCTCAACCTGGGCAACTTAGTAAATTAATGAGGTCTTGTCACAAAATTAAAAAATGAAAGACTTGGGAATGAAGCTCATTTTGAAAGCCCTGGGTTCAAACTCCAGTACCACATACTATATATATATATATATATATATATATATATATATATATATATATTATATAGTATATATTTATATTTATATATATAGTTTTATATATAGCATATATTTATTTATGTATATAAGAATGCATATATATGTGCATTCTTACATACATAATAAGCAAGCACTTATTATTTGGAGAGAATACTCAGGAGTGTTAAAATATAGTGAATGAAACAATTTTATGGAAGACAGAGACACCAGATAGCTGTGCAATGAAAGAAACAAAGTAAACAATTTATCCTGAGCCACTGTAGTGTGGAGCAGGTGGCATTCAGACCAGTCTTCCCACAGTCAGGAGAGGATGAATATGAGAACTCAGCTGCCCTTATGGTATGATAGAGAGCTTGAATTTTTTCTGCTGGGTAATCCTTCAGCTCTTAAAGCCCCTGAGATGGGTTGGGCAGGGACTACACAACATTATCTTACTTCACAGGGAGAAATTCTCTACCACAGAACCATCCCAAATCTGTTTCATCTATGTTCCATCATTTTCAGGCCAATCTAATCTAGGCTCTTTCCTGCAATATACAACTTACCCTTGCAGGCCACAGAAGGAGACTGACCAGCACCACATAGGGCAGGAATGCATAAGTGATCCTAACCTGGGACTATACTCAGAGAATGACGGATGCGCTTTATGCCACATAGCCATGCAGTCTACATGGCTGAACCAGCTGCACATTATCAGATCTCAGTGGGTTAGTCCTTCTGAGCAGTCTAGAGTCTGATGAGCATTGTTACCTTTGCTGAGAACACATGTGTTATGCTACACCTAACTAGGCACACTGGTGTGATCTCATCTGCAGCCCACAGTAACTGGCAGATACACTCATGTTATTACATACATATACTTTGCCACACATTTCTGGCCCACTGTAGTGTCCCTACCTCAGTTCAACCCTCAGATATAGACAGAATCTCTGACATCGCTGTGATTTGCACTTCCCTTAGCCTTAAGGAGACATGATGAAATTAAATAGAGAATAAATTATAATACCCAACTGGAATCAAAACCAATGTGGTCTACCAAACTACAGCTTAAGATGAGTCTTGAAGAGAGAGTTTTTTTTTTTTATAAAAGTTACACTATAAAATTGGTAGACAACTAATTTGCCAGATGCATAAATATCAAAATAGAAATATAAGAAGTATGAGAAAACAAGGTAACATTAACTCCAAAGGAATGAAATAGCAATCCAATAATGTTATTCAAGGAAAAGGAAACTGATGAAATAGCTGAGAAAGAATATAAATTTCTGTAAGCAAAATAATGAGGTACTAGAGAATACAGATGTACAATCTGAATAAAATAGAAAAATAATTACCCACTACATGAATGGGAAGGTCTTCAAAGACGGTGATTGAAAAAAATAAGTAAAGGAAACAAATCTTGGCCATGAGAAATTCAATAAGGTCAATTAACAATACAGTTGAGATTGTCAAAACTAGAGTACGTCAATTTAAGAATTTCTGAACTCATTAAACTAAAAGGAAATGAAGAGAAAAAAGGAAAGCGCAGGAAGGAGAACAATGAAGTGTAAGAAACCTCCAAAACTTATGGACATGAATAAATGACCAAATATTTTAACTGTGATGAAACTAAAATCAAAGAAAATGAAAAATACATTTAAAAACTATTCAAAGAAACAATAGCTGCAAAATTCCCCCAAAATGGAAAGAAATGAATGTTCAGGCCCAGGAGACTCAAAAGATACAAAAAGTTTTGAATAGAAAATTTTTCACTTCATGGCACATTTTCACCCAAAGTCTAAGACTTTGAATGAAGTATTTAAATAGAGTATTAAAAAAGAACAAAAATGGCAAGTCACACATAAGGGAACCCATAGTACACTTTCATCATATTTCTTAGTAGAAACTTTATAGGCTGAAAAGGGGATAATAACATGCTATGTTCAAAGTTCTGAAAGAAAAAAAAACTGAAAACAAAACAAAAATAAGCCAAAATTTGTCACCAAGCACACTACACTCAGCAAAGCTAGCTTCAGAAATGAAAGAGAATGAAGAGTTTTCAAGGTTAAGAAGAAATTGAAATAATTCTTTGTCACCAGATTTTGTTTTACAATGAATAAGATTCCTGCATTTGGCAGTGAAAGAAAAATAATTAACATACATGAAAGTATGAAACCCTTTGGAAGAGAAGGTACACTCAAAAAGGAATGAAACCTTATAAATATAGAAACTAACTCACAAAGACAAATAACGGAGAAAAAGGGACAAAACATAGTTGCAGCAATTGAAAATTACAGAAGAGCGCTAAATGAAATTGAAGAGGACATAAAGAAAAAAATAGAAAGACCTCTCTAGTAAGTCATCTTCCTGTTACAATGCACCTAAAACAATTTAAAGGTTATCTCATCTCACGGTTTTGGAGGTCCCAATTGATGATCAGCTGATATTATTTTTAAACTATGGCGGGGCTGTACATCATGCGGGAGGGATGGTGCAAGAAATGGCTGAAATCACTGCAATTTATGTACTAAAGACAGGAAGGAAGTGATGCGATCTTATAATCCTCTTCCGGGGCAGTGATTTGAAAACTTCTCACTAGGCCCAATTTCTTAAAGGCCCCAAATGTTTAAACACATTATGCTGGGAACTAATATTTTAAAATTTAAAATGGTCAAGATCTACACTAAATCCATATCCTGTGTTCCAAGACTGGAAGCATTAATAGTGTTAATATGTCTGTACTGACCAAAGCAATATACAAATTCAGTGAAATCCTTTTAAAAATACTGATGTTGGCCAGAGATTTAGCTCAGTTGGTTAAGTGCCTGCCTGGCAAGTTTGAGTTTGTGAGTTCGATCCCTGGAACAAAAAAAAAAAAAGAAATACTGGTGTTACTCTTTGCAGAATTAGAAAGAATTATAAAGTTCACAAGAAGCAAGAAAAAATCCAAATATTTAGAGAAATATTGAGCATAAATTACAAAACTGGGTGCAAAGCAAAACCTGATACCAACATACTACAGCACCGTTGTAACCAAGACAACATGATATTGCATGAATACTTACACATAAACCCGTGGAAAAGAATAGGGATTGCAGAAACACATGCAAAAAAATTTATAGGCATTTGACTTCTTACATAGGCAACAAAATATATTAGAGTTAGGAAAACATCTTTTATAAATGATTCGTGAAAAAATAGATATCCATAGAGAGACGAATGAAATTTTGGAATAAGTGCCTGCCTGGCAAGCATGAGGTTGTGAGTTCAATCCCCAGTACTGGGAAAAAAAAAAAAAAAACCCTCAAAACATATCAAAGATTTAAATGTAGGACTTGAAACTACTAGAAAAAAACAAAAGAAGTCTTCAAAATATAGATATATGCTGTTGGTTTGTTTGTTTTGGGTTTGTTTTGGCTATGACCTCAAAAGCACAAGCAATAAAAGTTAAAAAAAAAAAAAAGACCACTGGGATTATATGACACTAAAGCTTCTGCACATAAAAAGAAACAATCAATAGCGTGGAGAGAAAGCAACCTACATTTTGAGAGAAAATATTTGCAGACCATACATCTTACAGAGGAGGAATGCAAAGAATACATTAGTAATAGAAATGTAAAACCCTCAACAGCATAAAAATAATCAGGTTAAAGTATCAACAAATGAATAAAAAAAAGTTTCTCTAAATAAAACATACAAATGATCAATAAGTATGTGAAAAAATATTCAATATCACTAATTATCAAAGAAACTCAAGGGCTTACAATGAGATATCATCTCAACACAGCCAGAATGGCTGTTAAAAAGAACAAAAAAAAAACTAAAAATAACAAATGCTATCAAATATGCAGAGAATAAGATAGTTAAATATTACTGTTTGGTACATGAATCAGTATGGTCATCAGAGAATAGTATCAAGCTTCTTTAAAAAATAGATTTGTTAAATGTTCTCACTTCTGGGTACATTTGTGAAGGAAATAAAATCAACATATCAAAGAGAAACCTTCAGTCCCATATTTATTGGCAGCACTGTTTACTATAGCCCAAATATGGGATAAAACTCAATTTCTGTCAGAGGATGACAGAAAGGAAAATAATTTGTACATGCACAATGATATATTATCCAAACATAAAAAGGTATGATAATATCATTTATAGCAAAATAATTAGAACTGGAACACATTATGTTAAGTGAAATAAGACAAATACAAAAAAACAAATATTGTATGTTCTCTTTCAGGTAAAAACTCAAACATTAACTTATATATAAGAAAGGGTAGAACATTAATTATTATAGGGTAGGAAGGTTATAGGGGAGTAGGAGTAGGAAGAGGTTGGATAACATTTACCAAAATGGATAGAAGGACACAGAAAACCATGGTCACAAAACCTAAGATATATCATATATATATGCTTAAGATAGAACACTATCTTATCCCCACAAGTATATACAATTATGTGTTAGTTAAAACGGAATGATAATAAATAAATCAATAATTTTAAGTCATTGAAAGTGCTTATATGTTTGCCCTTAGCACTTGACAAGATAGGATTTCTATCAAATGAAACAGAATATGAATTGTGGAGTCACACTGAAAGGAAAACTTGCACTTTTCATAGACTAAAATTGAGATATGGAGAAGCAATTGGGACAATGAGTTTAGCATTCATAATTGTAATACTGAACATTAACAGTGTACAGTCATATAAAGCAGGTTTATTAGATTCAAGAGTGAACATTGATTATTTTGCATTTATGAAAAAAATACAGAACAGAGAAACAAAAAAGTAAGCTATTTTAAGGTTCTTTACTGCAAATAGAAGAGAGATTTGAGTAGCAGCCAGCACGAATATGGAATAGTAATGTAAAAAATTCAGAGAGAGAACAAAAATGGAAATAATAGTATGCTGAAAGAATAATCATCCATGCAGATTATAATGGAAAAGGCTGCTGAATTCATATGCTTATTTTCACAAATAAGCATGTTCAGGGATAACTTTTAGGTTAACAGCTCCCAGCTAATGATTTGTTAAAAGATACAAAAAAGAAGATGTAAGAATAGACACCAGAAGTGTGAATTAATGGGGTAATTGACATATATAAAAGTTTTATTATGCCTTCCTCAAGTTTTTCAGTAAAATGAGAAACAAAATGACATTCATGATGTTGAGAAATAAATTATAGAATGAAGTGAAATCAGAAAAGACAAATTAGCTTTCTATGACTCAGTAGCATGGTTGAACAGGGGAAGCAGGATACATTAAAGTTTGGGAAAGGTTCACAGATTCACTGAGACTATTCATCCATATCAGGTGACAACAGTCCTTACGGTTTGAGTTTTTTGTGCGATCACTTGCTGCTACAAAGTCTAAGTCAAAGCATAATTTAGGCAGTGTTGTCAATTTGTTAAGAGAACTAAGCCCATAAGAAAATGGTAAAGGTGGTTAAGAGTATTGGAGTGTGGTTATAAGGAATGAGCATGAGACGTAAAGTATATAAGGAGGAAAAAGGTGTGAGACCTATGATAACTTTGAAAATCAATAGATTGTTAGTTTTGACAATTATGAAGGAATGTTGGAATACCAAATAAAGTCATCTGGAAAGGAGTTATTTATATGTGAATTAAAAAGGAGATTTTTAAAAAATGATACAGTGATAATGCACACATAAAGGGCATACTCCTGAGAGTAGATAATTCATTGAGTCACACGGTATGATAGGATTATGAGTGGAGAAATTAATGGAGCTTAAAGGTTTTGGCATGGGATGTTTCCTAAACACCTGGACAGCATCCACTAAGCAAGGAGGAAAAGACATCTGGGATTGAGAAAAGGCAGGAGCGAAGCTAAAATTCATGAAGAAATGAAAGATGATACACAGAAAAGGACAGTCAGTCTGCAAGGGTAATTCTGGTCCTTAGGAGGGATGCCAAATTCCACAAGTAAAAGGTTAAGTTCCCAGAGGGTCAGTAGCACCAGAGACCAACAACAGACAGCAGCACCAGTCCCAAGTAAAATCCCATGGTTACTCTAAACTGGAAATACAGTGTGAGACTTTGTTCAGAAAGCGAAGGCTATTTTCAAAAGGATCTTATTAATTTAAAACTGGGAATCAGACTTCACAGAGCAATCATATTTCAGGGACTCTGGAACTACATCAAATTAAAAACCTTCTTTGAAGGAAGAAAAACAACCAATAGAGTGAATAGACAGCCTCCAGTATGGGAGAAAATCTTTACCAGCTACTCTTTCAGCAAAGCATTGCTATCTAGATTATATAAACAATTTAAAAAGCCACACCAAAAGAAATGAAATAGCATAATGAAAAGACGGGCACAGCAAACTGATACTTGTCAAAAGAAGCTCCACAAATGAGTAATAAATGTATTTTTAAAAGTGTCTACATTTTTGGTCATTAGGCAAATGGAAATCAAAACTACCTAAAGATTCCATTTTATCCAAGTGAGAGTATCTGTCCTCAAAAATACAAACACAGTCAATTCTGGAGAGGTTGCAGGGTAAAGGATTACTACTGCAGTGCTGGGGTGTGTGCATGTGTGCATTAGTACAGTCATTATGGAAATCAATATGCAGGGTCACCAGCAAACTAAAAACAACTACCATTTCTTCCAGCCATACCATGTATTGCTATAAATCCAATTAATTGTCAATATTGTATGGGGACCTCTGTATACCCTTGTTTATTGAAGCACTGTACACAATCTCCAGGATATGGAACCATCCTAGGTGACTATCGACACATGAATAAATAAAGAAAATATGATAGCACTACAAAATAGACACATGCAGTAATAAAAAGAAGAAAATTTTGTCATTTTCAGGAAAATGGATGGCTCTGGAGGTCATCCTAATTAGTAAATTAAGAGAATCACAGGACAGCTGTTGCATGTTCTTTCTAATATGTAACCTAAAAGGGGTGAGAAAAAAAATTAGAAAGATTATGATAGAACAAGAAGAAGAGAATATGTGTGAGGGGGCAGCTGGTATGCGGACTAAGAGTCAGTGAGAGGGAATTAATAGGATCCAAATGTATTACATGCATTGAAATTTCACAAAAATGTGAGAATGGGAAGAGGACAAGGCAAGGAAGGTGACGGAGACAGTGATTAAAATATGTTCTCTGCATGCACCACTCTGCCTAAATAGGTAAACTTCAATAAAGGAATGAATATATTAATTGATTATGATGATTAATAAAATAATTAATTTAAATTGTTCTTGAATTAAATCAAATTGCTGCAAATGTAGAGATTTGGCTATTTGTATGTGTTGCTTCTTATTAAATAGTACAGTTTTTCCTTAGAAAAGAAAAATTTGCAATAGTGAAAGTAATATGAAGACAGAAGCAAAAATTAAGATCTCTTAATATCAACAGATAACAAAAACATGTGTTGTCGTAGATAACACAACTGATAACATAGCATTCAATCCTGGGGATTGGAATGAGGAGAGAGGAAGATAGATACTTCGAATAAAGGGTACACACCTGTCTTGGAGGCAATGGATAGAAGGAGAAAAAATACCCTGCCTTGAATGCACTGAGTTGGATGTGGAAAGAGGTAGAAAAGAAAACTCTCTTTCAAAAGGAGCAAAAGCTGAGTGTCTCACTTGGAAAGACAAATAACCATGTGCACAGGACTCTCAAGGAAAAAGGTGAACATATAAAGTGATTTTCTACTGACGGACTGCAGAACAGTTTCAAGAGTCACAAAAAAGAAAAAGAGCGGAAAGGAGATGCCAGGAAGGGTAAGGCAGTTTTATCTAACAGATTTGTCTAAATTTTCCCTGGTTTCTGCAAATTAAAATAGTACATACTTGAGTGATAGGCAATATTTTATTAAAATATTTTAAGCTGTTCTTTTATTATCTTAGCCTGAAACTTACTCTATATTATTATTATCTTCTTGGAAAATATTTTCCTAACTTCTGACACATATTCATTGAATCTTTTTTTTAAAAAGCTAACAATATATTGCATAATTATGCATTTTTCTGTTATTTTAAAGCAATTATGTATTATATCATATATTAAAAACAACATCAAATTTTGCTTAGAAAATACATGGAATGAAAAAATATATGCCAAAATTAAATTAAATTTCAAATTGTATTTTGCTAAGTCATTTCTTCTTTAGCATAATTCATAGCCATCCTCATTCTTTGAATTGTTACATCAATTTCTGATCATCAGAGTACACTATAAATTTCAACTTTTATGTCATATATTTTTGTTAAAGGTCCATGCCCTCTTAAATTCAGAACAGCCACAAATATAAACTTAAAAATTGAAAAGCATAAAAAAATTACTGAACATCCTCAACAATGCATTTTTCTCCAGTGTTATTTCCCTTCAGTAAACTTATTTGATAGGAAAAAAATTATTATACCATACATGTATACAAAACATGTACATTAAAATATTTCTGATTATAGAATTAGTAAAGTCTCATTTAAGTCCCTCTTCCTAAAACATTCCAGCTATGGTTATTCCTGACATCATGAAAATTTAATATCCAGCTCAGTTGAAGGGAACATTATAGGGGTTTGCTTTTCTATACAGACGGAAGAAGTTAAGGGAGTTAAGGGTTGAGTTATTGTTTCTTCTATAATGCAATGATGTATTTTCCTATTTACAGAATGAAATGTGCGTGTCAGTTGCTTTATTTTTCAACTTTTACATAACAAATTACCATAAGCCAGAAGCTTAAAAAAAAACTATTCACTTAGAATTTTCACAGATCAAGAGTCCAGCTACAAATTAACTGGACCCTCTGCTTTGAGTCTCACAAAACTGGCTGAAGATGTTGGCCCTACATTGATTCTCATTTGGAGACTGGAATAGCGAAAAATTTCAGTCCATTCCATTTAATAACAAAATTAATTGTTAATAGTTGTGATAGAGTTTTCTGGTGCAATAGAGAAGCAAAAGCACAAAAAGAGCAGTTTTACTGAGTTGAGGATGTGGGAAGGAGCATATGACCCATGGTAGCTGGGCCCTCTCTTTCTACTGGAATGTGGGGTAGTATGGGACATATGTAACCTTTGACTGGGGGTGGAGCTTAGGGCGGGCATTGAGGACCCGTGAGGAACTGATTGGAATTCTCTGTGAGTGCAAACAGGAAGAGGAGTTGCAATTAGGGCTGAGGAAGAGGCAGGAAGTGGTAGGCATTCGCGCTTTGGCCTTCTGCCACGTTAGACCACCGCCACAATTGTACAGTAATTTATACTAGGGCAAGAACCTTTCAGGTTGTACAATGTGTGTCCGTACTGTTGAACTATCAGGTGGGAAACACTTGTAAGTCCTAAAGACCGACAATTCTTTACTGTATCCCTCTCCTCTGATGCATGGGTTTCTTATCCTCAGTGTTGCTGATTTCAGTTCAGTAGGACTGCATGTGATGTTTTCACTTTACTTCAAAGTTTCCTTTGATCACACCAGACCACAGACGATCTTTATTCCAAATAACTCCATGCAAGACAATTAGTAACAAAATCACAACTCTGACTGTTAACCTCTTCACAGGTTATGCCCATAATCAACAGAACATTTATACAAGGCAGCTGTAATTTTGAAGGTTAGACCAAATGCTGCCTATCACATCTATCTTAAAAAATTTTTCATCTTCTTAATAGAAATTTTAGTAGGCAACTTGCAGTGTTGCTGGAAACAATGCATGACACCCCTAATTTAAAAATAGGAGAAACAATCTGGCTTGCCATTTCAGTCCATGATTACTTAACTCAAAGGCAGAGGCAACGCTGTTGAAAGGCAAGGCAGAGGCAAGATGCTCAGTTCATTTCATCCCAGAAGCAGAGCAGAAGAGTGACAAAAGAAGAAGGGGAAGGAAATAGGGTACAGACCTCAAAGCCACACCTCTGATTCACCCAGAATCACCTTGATGTGTGCTCCATCAACTTCTGGGGAAGACCAAAAATCCAATTAAGTTGAAATCTCCTCTAACTGCAACAGTAGTTTAAAATAATGCTAGCAGTAGCAACACTGTAATACAGGACTGTGTGAGTCATGATGTATTTCTTCAGTTGATTCAACCTATCTGCAATATTTCTGATAGAATTAACAAGTGCTTCAGTAGTATATATAGTTATAAAATTGAGCAAATTAAATACTTACAAATCAGAGAAAATCTTAAAATTGTGTGCAATTTTCAATTCCAAATAACTTTAAGTAACATTTAAGTCATAATACCTAGTGCCTCAATCTTTTGTATGAAAGGAAGGCAACAAAATTTAAATAAAATATATTGAAATTCAATATGCCCTTATGTTTTTAAATAACCTACACTTAATTAGTCTATGAGATTTTAATAAATGTGCTATTCCTCTAGTAGTGGAAAAAAAAAGCTATGTAGAAACAGTGAAAGACAGTCATTACTATGAAGAAGCAGATGTTTTCTTTTCATAGGATACTACAGCTTTCATCAGACACTCGTAATTACAGTCTTCACATTGGTATTCTTGCAATTCAAACTATTAACCTTCCTCTGAAGCACTAGCTTCTGCATAAGGTACATTTTCATTGCCAAGCTCTTTCTCTATGAAGGTCTATACTTGCCGAATAAAAAGATTGTTGAAAGAGCTTTAGGTTCATTGGCTGTTCCAGTAAACATGCACACACACACACACACACACACAAAGACACACACACACACAAAGACACACACACACACACACTCAGTCTCCTCTACACAGCAGCTCAGAATGAGGTATAAGCTATTTAGTGATGAAACAAAAATATTTTAATAAATATTAATAACAGTAAATATTAATAAAGGTGAAACAAAATATTTTAATTACAGGATCAGCAATAATGCGTTGATGAAAAATAGTTTGGCTAAAAATTAAGAGAAATAAAAAAGGAATTAGAGAAATAATTTAACAACTCATAAAAAAGATGTGAAGTTACAATGTACAATTAATTTCAAAGCCTCCTCACACACACACAAAAAAGGAAAAATGGCATGACCATATAACAGATGCTGTTTTAAATGTACTTTTTATTTTCTTAATTACTACTTAAGATGCAGATTTTCCTTTTAGAGTTATAAGAATAAATAATCACTTCTGCCTCTTATATCTGTAGCATAAGCTTAATGAGGTGGTAGAACAGTGCATGTAATAGGCCATGTCTTCTACATGAGTGCAAATAAATGTGCTAGCAGAATAATTACTTCGTGTGCTTTCTCATTTAACTCTTTAAATGTCAAAGTAAAATATGGTTTTTGTAGACACAGTTCATGGGCCTACTCAGTCATAAACTTGATTTATTTGATTGTTTTCCATTTTCCTCGCACACAGAGTGAAAGTGAACAATCACATGGGAATTACTGTAAGTGCTTTGACTATAGCTTATTACATGTGATAGTAACCCATGAGGCAGATACAGTTAACCGTGCTCACCTTTACAGACAAGAAGTCAAATGCCTTATTTACGACTACTGTGCTTGTGATTTCAGAACCTAGATCATGTGTTTGCAGTTGGCCCAAGAGTTTGAGCTTATAATCACGATACTTTTCTTCCTTTCTCCTATCAGTCTATACTTTATCCACTTCCTAGAATTTTGCAGGACCCAGGACATTGCTTTTAGTTTTCATTTTCTTCAGGTCAATAGATGAAAGCAAGATGCAAATCAGCAGTAACTAGTGACTTACATGATTTTAATATTTGCTTGTATTCTTTGCTATCTCTTTATACACCATTCATTGTGTGTCACACTATGGATTCGTTTCTATCACCTATTTTTCTACTTACCTACTTAACTAGTATTTTCATCCTTACCTTCATCATCACAATTATGATTATTTCTACAATTAGCCTGAAGAATAACTGGAGCCAAATAGACCAGAATTTCATTATGTATCTTTTTTCCTATAAAATGTTATATTATGCCAGTATGTTAGAAATATTAATTTAGCACACAGCAAATATGCAGAATAGGTCATTTACAAATAACTACTTAAGCAAAAAATAATTCCACTAATCATAGTAAAAGTTGCATAGGTCACTATACATCCATATATGGCAACATTTCCATTAATCTCAGTTGTAGGACTTACTCCTTCATTAAATGACAGAGGATAAGTGAAAATAAATTTGTTTTTGCTCTATATACATTTGTGCTTTCAATTCAACATAGCTCAGTTTAACAAAATGATAAAAACATAAGGGAAACGTGAAAATCAATTTAATATTAAATAATGGCCTTTTGTGAATGCTTCTTTCAGAGTAATGAATAAGCAATGAATAGAAAGTAATGAAACAATCTACGACAGTATATTTTTCATTAATATTTTTATCTCCTATCGCTTACTACATGCCCATATAAAAACAAATCAAACAAATACATATAAGCCTATTAAACACATGCCAAGAGAACACAACCATATATTATTTCTATTTTATCAATTTAGATTTAAAGTAGATACTGATTAAAATGATGGGTTATTTGTCATTATGAAGGCATTCTCCTACTTTTGGTCCATATGTTTAGTACTGTGTTATGTTTTGTCATAAAGTAGAATTGATTTTCACTTCTTTAGGACCTTATCATGTTTTTGTAATCATTTATCATTTTCCTTAAAATATTAGATGAAATTGATTTAGTCTGTTCCCTTACATTAAAATGTTTAAGTTTATAATTCTCCTGAAAGCTACATGATAACTGAAACAAATAGAATTTTTGCTCTCAAATCTCAGAAATTTCAGCTATGCAGCTTTTGATGGAATTCAATCACCCTGAAATATTAAGCAATGAGCAGGTGTATCAGCTCATAATATTGAAATTGGACACAAAAATTGAAATATCACAAGCAAAAACACATTTGAAATAACCATGTTTTCATTAGCAAATACTAGTTTTACAGGGTAGGTTGTACCGTGTTGTGATCCCTCCTGCATACATTAGACTCCCACCGCATTCACTTCGCTATTCGCTTCCCTCACTCCCTCCCCTCTCCCCTCTTTCCCCTTGTTTTCCTTCCTCTTCTCTACGTTTCCCTTTTACTTTTATGTTACCTTTTGTTTCCTGGATTTCACGCATAAGAGAAAACATTGGATATTTTTCTTTTGGAGTCTGCCTTATTTCATTTAAATTAATGATCTCCAATTCCATCTCTTTCCTACAAATGATACTGATAGCAAAAACGCCAGACACACAGCTTTACTAGCTAGCAGGTGGTGGCCAGGGAGCAGCCAAGACACCAACCCCAACACCTTGTTCTCAGGGATTTTTATACATTTGACAAGTTCCTTGGTAACTATAGCAACTATCTTCCTTCCCTTGGAATTTTACAAGAGCGCCCTAAGTTTTTTTTCTCAAACATCTGGGACATTAGTCAAACAGAATGTGGGCAGGGGTCAGCATGTCCTTTGATGTAATCATTTGTTTTTCCTTGTGGGTTTTAAGGCAAACTCGTTGCGTGGGGGGAGGGAGGTTGAGGACTGAGTTTATCCAAAGATTAACTACAAACTAATGTGGAGAGTCCTAAAACAACGATGGAGTCACTTTTGCAAGTCAATACATTTTGCTTTTTCTTTCTGGCAGAATAATATTCTACTGTACCACATTTTATTTATTAATTCATCTGTTGACAAGCAAATAGGTTGATTTCATTTCGTAGTTATATAAATTGTCCTCCATTAAACATAGCTAGATAATTATCTCTACTGCTGATTCTTATAATTTTTCAAGGATCTCTGTATTTGCTTCTATAATTGCAATACTAATTTACATTCCCACTAAAAAGATATAAGTTCCTTTTTACTCATATCTTAATAATATTTATTGGTTTTGGTACTCTTGGTGATTGCCATTTTGGCTGGAGTAATATGGAATTTTGGTGTAGTTTTAATTTACATTTTCATGATGGCTAAAGATGTTGAACTGAATGAGAATTACCTAGATTTTGAATAATCTCATAATAACATTATATTATAAGTACTACAAGGAATAAAAATGAAGCAAACCCATTGCTGACAAAAATGTCTGGGTAAGTATTTATTCTAATGATTTTACTTTTATTGTGATCAAACTTATCTTTTGTATTTCCAGTGGTTTTTCTTATTTTCTATCTGCCTTTGATTTAAAAGAACAAAGCAAATCTAATAACAATTAAACAAACCTGACTAGAACAGTATATTATAAGTATTGGACTTGTCTTCTTAGAAGAAATAATAGAGAAAGAATATTTTTCCCTAGGTGAAGCTTTTTCCTGTTGTTGGATAATTCTAGTAGCAAAACGCTATTTTTACATCTCCAACTGCTTCAGGGGAAAGAGGCACTACACTACTCCTTAAGGAGCAGAATGTTACTAGTTACATTCCTGACTTTAGTTTTTAGCCTGGAGAATAATATGAAGAGAAAAACTGAGAACTTTAGACTTTCAGTGGAACACTCATTGTTAAATTCCTATCATATTGTTTTGAAATCTTGTATCACTCATGTTTTTGTCTTTTTTGTTGTTGATGTTGTTGTTGATTAGCTTTTGTTGCTTTTTGTTTGTTTGATTGATTTTTAAAAAGTCTATCTGTTTTTCCTCTTTAAAATAAAAAATAAAAATTATACTTTCAAACGATATAAATATTCCTATTAAAAACAGTGTCATTCTTACACAAGTGGGATATATTGAAACTAGTTTGATAATTTCAACATTGTAAAAAGAACTTTTAAAGTTAAAAGATTTATGACTCATCTTAAAATTTTCAATCCATTCTTTGAAAAGAAAAAATTTAAGAAATTCTTAGAGTGAATAAATGATAATGACATGAAACTATCAGACAATATTTTTACTCCCTAAAAAAATTTACATTAAATTTTACTTCTTTAAAATTTTTACATGAGCTAAGTTCAATATGTTTCGTCAAACTTGAACTTTGAATATATTATTTGTAAACATTGCACAGCTTGTCCCCTTATATCTGTCATAAAACACATAGTTCAGAAAAATTCCTATGATTTATTACTGAAAAAACAAATAAAGGAGTAAAGTTTACAAAGAATTCAATGATTTACTCACTTTGAATATTCCAATGTCACTTAGCAAAATTATTTCTTAAAGAAAATAGCCTTTAAGGAAAAACACTGCATCTTTAATTATGTGTGGCTTGTGAGTGTGTATATGTGTTTGTGGGTATGCATGTACTGCAGTGTTAGTTCCTAAATATTTTCTTTAAATAAGTCAAAATGTCCCATATTGCTCTTCAAATTTATTACAAAAACTGACAGTGTGATTCATATATATAAGAAATCTCTGTATCAGATAATTTGTTTCAAAAGATGTATAGACAGCAGTTTTCAAAAGAAATTAATTTTCCAACTCTAGATATTTATATGTCTCCCAAGTGTATAAAATACAAGTGTATAAAAGTAAAAATATTCAGCCCAGAAAATTATATAAAATTTTGGAAAAAATTACAAAATTACAAAAACTTTAACTATTAAAAGTTTAAAAATCTAGAAAACTATGCTTTGTCTGTGACAGAAATAACATTTTAAAAAAGACTAAACACAAATTTGTGATACATAGTATTTCTTTTTTTAAAATTTTTTTTATTTAAAGAGAAAAAAACAGAAAAAGGTAGAAATATTACAGAATTTCAAAAAAAGGATAAACAGTAAGAGATCACTAATTGATAAGTTAAATATTGTCCTTTTAGAAATAGTTGTTCAAGTTACAAAATTAGAGCATACAAAGAAGACATTCAAGTAGTGAGACTGTAAACAGATCTGTTCAACAATTCATCAAGAATTTAGAAATATGGTTATCAATCCTACACACTTAAATATTCACACAGTTATATCTTTTATAGCACTTCTTATTTCCTCTCTTTTTATAATAGCAATTATGCATTTTTTAAAAATGTTATTTAAAGAGGAAAAAAACAAAAGAAAAAAGGGTAGCAACAATACAAAATTCTAACAGAAAAAATTAAAAAAGAAAAAAATTAAGAAATCACTAGATGATAAATTACACATTGTCATCTTGGATGTAGTTGTTCAAGTTACAAAATTAATGGATAAATAGTAGACATTCAAACAGTGAGACCTCAAACAGTTCTGCTCAAAGATCCAACAAAGATTCAGCAATATGGTCATCTATTTTACACTCTCAAGCATACATGCAGTTATATCCCTTAGAGCACTTTCTTTTCCTCTCTTTTTTACAGTAGCAATTACACATTTTGGTTTTATTACTCTTATAGTTCTTATCACTTTTTACACTAGAGACACAATGTGATATTTATAAATATGATTCTTATTTATTTCACTAATAAGGATAGTCTCAAGTTGTCTCCATTTACCTATGAAGGCCTCAAGATGCTTTTGTATAGCTGAGTAATATTACATTGTGTAAAAAATACAATATCTTTTTCATCCACTCTGCAGTTGATAGGCATATTGGTTGTTTCCAAGATTTAGCTATTTCAAATTGTGCTGCTATGAACATGGATGCACATGTATCATTGTGATATGAACTTGTCAGTTCTTCTAGGAAAATACCCAGAAGGGGAAAAGCTGGATTGAATGGAACTTCTAATCCTAGTCTTCTGAGAATTCTCCATATGGATTTCCATAATGGGTGCACCAGTCTACACTCCCACCAAAGGTGGGAGCAGTGTTCCTTTTTTCTGAAGCCTCACCAACATTTGTTATCAGTTGATTTCTTGATGGCAGCTATTCTTTCCAGAGTGAGGTGAAATCTCAATGTTGTTTTAATTTTCATTTCTCAAATGACCAGTGATGGTGAACATTTCTTCATTTATTTATTTGCTGTTTGTATATTTTTCTCTGAGAACTGTGTGTTCATCTCAGATGCCCATTTTTGGAGAGGGTCTTTGAATTTGGGGGGGCTTGATGATTTCAGTTCTTTATATTCTGAATATAAGTCCTTTGTCTGAGGGACTGCTGGCAAAAATTCTTTGCCACCCTGTGGGTTTTCTTTTCACTCTGTTGGTGATTTCCTTTAAAGTGCAGAAACTTTTCAATAATGTGAGATCCCAGTTGTTGATTCTCTGAAGTTTTTCCTGTGCAGTTTGCACTTTGTTCATGAATTCTCTGCCTACCCCTTTGTCTCAAAGATTTCTACCTACACTTCTTCCAGTAGATTTAGTTTTTCTGTTTTAATATTTAGGTCTTTGATCCATTTAGACTTTAGTTTTGTGCATGGTAATATGCATGGATCTAGTTTCAATCTTCGGTATGTGGCGAGCCAATTTTTCCAACAACATTTATTAAAGAGGCTATACTTCTTCCAGTGGACATACTTAGCCCCTTTGTCAAATATCAGGTGGATGAGTGTCTTTGTAGTTGTGCTTGCATCTTCTAATCTGTTTCATTGATCCTCAGGTCTATTTCTTTGCCAGTGCCATGCTGATTTTATCACTGTGGCTTTATAGTACTGTTTCAAGTCAGGAATTGAGATGCCTCTTGCCTTGCCTTTGTTGCCCAGAATTGCTTTGCTATTCTAGGTGTCTTCTGTTTCCACATGAATTTTAGGAGTGTTGTCTCTAGATCTGTGACATATGTCAACAGTATTTTGATTGGGATTGCGTTAAATCTGTATAAGAGTTTGGGGAGTATGGCCATTTTCACAATGTTGGTTCTTCCTAGCCAAGAGCAAGGAATATCCTTCCATTTTCTAATATCTTCTTCAATCTCCTTTTTCAGTGTAGTATAATTTTCAGCATATAGGTCTTTTACATTTTTAGTTAGGTTGATTCCTAAGTATTTCATTTTTTTAGATGCTATTGTAAAGGGCGATTTTTCCATAATTTCTCTCTGAGTGAGTTTTTTGTTTGTGTACAGGAATGCTATTGATTTTTGAGCATTGACTTTGTATCTAGCTACACTGCTGAACTTGTTTATTACCTCTAATAGTCTTTTAATGGAGTTTTTGGGTCTTCTATATAGAGTGTCATGTCATCCTCAAATAGTGATAATTTAACTTCTTCCTTTCCTATCTTTATTCCTTTTATTTCTCTCTCTTATCTGATTGGCCTGGGTAGTGTTTCCAGAACTATGTTGAAAAGGAGTGGTGATAGTGGACATCCTTGTCTTGTTCCTGATTTTAAAGTGAAAGCTTTCAGTTTTTGTGCATTTAGTATAATGTTGGCTGTTGGTTTGTCATAGATGGCCTTTATAAGTTTGAGTTAGACATCATGTATTCCAAGTTTCTGAAGGGTTTTTATCATGAACATGTGTTGGACTTTATTGAAAGTTTTTTCTATGTCTATTGAGATGAACATGTGATTTTTGGTTTTGGCTCTGTTGATGTGGTGCATCACATTTATTGATTTACATATTTTAAACCATCCCTGCATTCATGGAATGAACCCCTCCTGGTCATGATGTATAATGTTCTTGATGATTTGCTGCATTCTATTTGCCAATATTTTATTGAGAATCTTTGCATCAATGTTCATTAGTGAGATTGGTCTATAGTTTTCCTTTTTGGTTGGATCTTTCTTTAAGTTTTGGTATCAGAGTAACACTTGCCTCCAGGAATGATTTAGGGAGGATTGCTTTCTTCTGAATTTCATTGAATAGTTTAAGGTGTATTGGCATCAAATCTTAATTTCTTATAAAATTCAGCTGTGAATCCATCAGGACCTAAGCTTTTCTTTGTTGGTAAGTTTTTAATTACATTTTCAATTGCAATAGCTGCTCTTTGGTTGTTCAAAATTGCTACATCTTCTTGGTTGAGCTTTGGTAGTTCATATGTTTCCAGAAATCTGTCCATTTCCTCTGTGTTTTCCAATCTATGTGAGAGAGATTTTCAAAGTAGGTATTCATGATCTTTTGAATTTCCATGGGATCTGTATTAATTTCCCCCTTTTCAGTTCTTATTGCATGAATTTGAGTTTTTTCTTTCTTTCTTTTGATAAGGTTAGCTAGGGGTTTGCCAATTTTGTTTATTCTCTCAAAAAACCAGCTTTTTGATTCATTAATTGTTTGTATTGCTTTTTAGTTTCAATTGCATTGATTTCTTCTCTAATCTTTACAATTTCTTCTCTTTTATGAGCTTTGGTTTTAGCTTGCTCTTCTTTTTCTAGAAGCTTGAGATGGAGCATTAGGTTGTTTATTTGTGCTAGTCCTGTTTTCTTGATATGACAATTTATTGCTATATATTTCCCTCTTAAGACCACTTTCATTGCATCCCATAGATTACAGTATGTTGTTTCTGTGTTTTCATTGAATTGTAGGTATTGCTTTATTTCTTCTTTAATTTCATCTGTAGCCAACTGGTTGTTGAAAAGGTTGTTATTTAATTTCCATGTATTTATGCAGGTTTTGCAAATTCTTTTGACATTAATTTCCACTTTCAGTGCACTATGGTCATATATCATGCATGGGTGATTTCAATACCTTTAGATTTACTTAAGAATGTTTCATGGGATAATATATGGTCTATTTTGGAGAATGTCCCATGTGCAGCTGAGAAGAATGTGTTTTCTAGTGTGGTTGGATGGAACACTCTATTAACATCTACTAAGTCCAATTGCTTACAGGTATGATTCAGTTCTATTATTTCTTTGCTGACTTTTTGTCTAGTTGATCTATCTCTTTGTTACAATGGGCTGTTAAGATCCCCTGTTATAATTGTGTCTTTGTGTATTTGGTTTTTCACATCCTTTAGTATCTGTCTTACATAGTTGGGTGCTCCTGTATTTGGTGCATATATACTGATAATTGTTAGTTCTTCCTCTTGAATTTTTCTACTAATGAGTATGTAGTTACTTTCTTAATCTCTTTTAATCATTTTAGGTTTGAAGTTCATGTTGTCTGCAATTAGAATAGTTACCCCTGCTTTTTGCTCGGTTCCTGTTGCATGGAATAGTGTTTTCCATCCTTTGACTTTTAATCTGTGAGTTTCCTTTTGGGTCAGATGTGTTTCTTGTATATAACATATTGTGGGATCATGTTTCTTGATCCTTCCTGTGAGCCTATTTCTTTTTATAGGTGAAATGAGCCTATTTACATTTATGGATATCACTGTTATTTACTGGTTTGACTTTGCTGTGTTATGTTCCAGTTGTTTGCTTTCTGCTTTTCCCCTTATTTAATTCCTTATCCTACCTGGTGGTTTCTTTCTGTTGTTGTTTTGGGGATTGTGGTCATTTTTATCTCGGTTTAGTATGTCTTTTAGTGCTCTTTCTTGGGTTAGTTTGGTGGATATGAAATTCTTCAGTTGTTCTTTGTCATGGAAGTATCTTGTTTCTCCATTAAATTTGAACGCAAGTTTTGCTGGGTGCATAAGTCTGGGTTAAAAGTTGTTTTCTTTCAGGGCTTGAAATACCTCACTCCAAGCTCTTCTTGACTTGAGTGTTTGTGCTGAAAAATCTGCTGTGATCTAATGGGCTTTCCTTGGTACATGAGTTGTGTCTTTTCTCTAACAGCTTTTAGTATTCTGTTTTTATTCTGCATGTCTGAGATCTTAATTATTATGTGTCTGGGTGTGGATTTATGTTGATTTTGACTGTTTGGTATCCTTTATGCATCACTTATCTGCATATGAGATTCTTTCCCCATGTTTGGGAAATTTTCTTCTATTACTTCTGTGAATATTTTTGCTACGTTATTTGCATTGACTTCTGCCTCTTCAGTGATGCATATTGTATTGATCTTATATTGTTGCTCTTTCATCATCTTGAAGCTGATTTATTGTCACTTCATGCTGTTTTGTTATTTTTAAAAGTTCTATCATCTCATGATCACTAACTGTGATCCTGCCCTAAAGGTTTCTGAAATCCTATCCTCACCTTCTGTAAGTGGGTTTGCAAGCTTAGGATAGAATTTTTTGTTTCTTAGCAGCCTCTTTCAGTTTGTTTCATGAATTCCTCATGTTTTCTATATTGTTTATTCATGGTTTCAATCAGTTCCCCATGCTCCTGTAATTTTTTCTCTATTTCTTCTTTAGTTGCACTCAGCAACTCCTTTACTAAGTTTGTTATTTCTGTCTTTATGTGGGAGAGTACTTCTAATTTGATTTCCTTTATAGCCTCATGGAGATTTTTTATTATTATTTCATTTATTATCTTTTCAGAGGTTCCTGGTGTGTTATTTTTGGGGTTCTCTATTTCAATATCTCCTGCACTTGCTTCTGGTGGACTAGATGTTTGAGACTGCATTTTGCTTTTTTGTTTTGCCATTTTCACTCTACCTGATGTTTTCTATGTGTAGGAGGAGGTCACTCACACTCTTTTCAGACTCACCAAGGTCTTACAGTCAGTTGGAGGGTGCTTTACTACTGGCCCTATTTACCCACTGTATACTTCTATTTTAGGAGCATACTCACCACACTGGCACAGCTAATCTGTTGTATCCCAAGGTTCATCACCTTGGAACTAAATTCAAAGTTATTTCCATGTGCTGGGATTCAGCCAGAGTGCGTGATTGGGGCCTGAAACTGGAATCTGATTCCTGCTCACTGTGTGGCATTCATTGGGTGTGGCCCAGTTGGGCCATTGTCCCTGTGTGTGGCCTGGGGTGGTTGGTCTGGGATGCTACACACGGTCTTAATGCCTGTGACCAGTCTCAAAGTCCCTTTCTGTGTGCTGGGATTCTGCCAGAGCATGGGGTCAGGGCCTGAGACTGGAATCTGGTTCCCACTCACTGCTTGGTGGTTGCTGGGCATGTCTCAGTTTGGCACCCCACACCCATCTGCGGCATGGGGTGGTCTCAGATGCAGCACGTGGTCTTACTACTTGAGAGCAGGCTCAAAGTCCCTTTCCCTGTCCTGGGTTTCTGCCAGACCGTGTGGTGAGGGCCCAAATTTGGAATCTGCGTCCTGCTCACTACTTGGCCTTTGCTAGGCATGACCTGGTTAGGCCTCTGTCACTGTGTGCAGCCCCATGGTGTTCTGGGACACAGCACGTGGACTTACTGCCAGGGAGAAGGCTCAAAATCCCACCCTCGACCAGAGCATAGGATTTCTTAAGAGTATCATCTAGGTCTTGAGATTTAGCTCAACGGCATAAGCACCTGACTTTCAAGTGCGCTGTTGTGAGTTCAAAACCCGGTACAAAAAAAAAAAAATATATATATATATATATGTCTTCTATCGAATGCATATCCCTTAGTTATTCATCCATATTAGTTATCTAGACACTTGTAAAATCCTGACAATGTTTCCTTCTTGTTGGCAATAATTGTTTTAAAATCTTTTGATTTTTTTTTCTTAATTAGCATCTCAAAATTCAGATATATTAATTCTTTGCTATTTTCATTCACTGTATAACTTTATTCAAACCAATAGTTTACATTGCCCTCTCTATATTTTACAGATACAGTGTATATCCTAAACTCTGATTTTAAATCCAAAATAAATGCATCCATTTACTAATCTACCTCTTCAGTTTAATATATGTATATGCATTTTTCTGTATTTAATGTATTCCTCATATTCCAATCTTCAAATTAGAGGATTTTTTTATTAGTCACATTTTGTATTAGGGCATAGAAATATCTACAAATTATAGAATAGCTAGTTGACTTTCATTAATTCTCAGAAAAGAAAGACAAATAGAACTGAAGAATAGAAAAAATATAACAAATTGTGGCAAAAAACTCATAGACAAACACTTCTCAGCCTTAGTTAACATTAATATCCTAATTTCAGTATCTTAACATTAATATTCTAACATTAATTTCCTAATCACAATCATAATATCCTAATCATAATATCTTAATTTTAATATCCTAACATTAATATCCTAATCATAAATATTGACTAACAAAGCAAAACAGAGATGATATTCCAGGAATTCTGTAACATAGATAGGTAGGCACAAATGTATGTTTTACTATAGTGTACTGCAGGAACTAAAGTATTGTCTGGTAAGATAGTTAAATAAAAATAGGAACCCAAAATATAAATTAAATAGCAACATAAAACATCAGAAGTAGATAGAGCTTTTGCATGGAAGGAATAGGGAATGAGGGGAAGGAAAAATGATATAAAAAGAATTCAGATGTGCTGTGTATGCATGGGGATTCCTCATGAAGAATGCCATCATTACATCCCCAAAACATGTACTAATATAAATATTAATAAAGAAGAAAATAGTTAAAGGAACTTATACAATACTGTATTTTCTAAGTTGTAGAAGTTATTTATATTTTGTTTCTTACCTTTAACTTATTGTGAAAATAATTCAAGAACATCAAACAATGAAGAAACAAGTGATAAAACATATTCATCTGTTCTCTCTAATATAATGCCAAAACCAATCATAGATGTGATAGTTTAAATTTCTAGGCAGACACTGCTTTTTTCTTCTGAAATAAAAGATAGCATATAAAATAGATTTTAAAACATTCAAAAACAATATAGTTAATTAAATGCACATGTAAAAGGCATCTATAGTTTCTGTGTATCTCATTTATTTTTCTTGACTTTTGGTTTTCTCCAACAGAAAAGTGTTTTAGACTTTATCTTTAATTATGCAAATAAATCTTTCCCAGATCAAATTTAAGTTCCTCATGGAAACTCAGTCTTATTTATGAATAATATCAATGATGTAATGGTATGAGTCTTGATTTTCTCATATGTGTACCCCAGAGTGCAGTGAATGTTAGAAAAATTTTATAACGTTTAATTTTTTATGTTGACATGAATTCCAATCCCACAGATTTCAGTCTTGCTACATTTTTTCTAAGTGTTTGGAGGAAATTTTTTAAATACACATTTCGTCCTCTTAGACAAAGATAATTCTCAAGCTTGCTCTTTACATTTATAATATGTAGTGTATGTACATTAATATTTGTAGAAATTAGCCTTAATTTTTCATATTTTATATGAACAAGACTAAGAGCTCCTTTCCATTAAATTTAATTTTCTATATACAACTCAAATCATGAAATGCATTCTTGATAATATTGGTGACACTTTATGAGTGGATAAATCAGAAAAAATGAAGTTTTTCTAATCTACTATTTTATTCTTTACTCTTTCTAAAATTCAAAACAATACTTTTTTTTAAGAAAATGGAAACAAAACTGGTTAATTGGAAGTTTAAAAGTCAAATTTTGTGTTTAAAGCCTTAGTGATTTAACATGAACTTCCTTATATCTTTTTTGCAGTATCATGTAATTCTTTTTAGGGAGTGTAAATTGCAAAGGGCATAAAATAAATAATAAAATATTAAATTAACAAAATTAATTTTGGCATTTTTTCCTAAATATATAAAAGCTAAAGTTGTAATTATACCCTGTCAAATTAAATTTGTATGATGTTTAACAATTTGATAAAAAAGCAGTACTTTTCAGCCATAAATTATGTATCAAAACATATTTATTTTCCAAAGTTCAAGGTTTCAATGGTTTGTTGCAATATTAAAATTATTTCTTCAAGCAGTTCAAGAAAAATTCTACTAAATTTGATTCTGTAATGTGTTACTATCTACTGGTTCTTGTTCCTTTTCTCAAATAAAGTCTTTTCTATTTTTTTTCTACTGTATTTATTTGGATTTCTATCCATCGTGTTTATTTAATATATTTTAAATGATCACATTAATTAGCTTTCTGAAGCCTATCTATACCCAATAGAAGGGTAGGTAAAATATGCTGGGATCTTGGATTTCTGTTTGGATTGAATAGATGTATGAGACCTTTTGTTGAAAAAAAAAGCTAGTGAGCAGGTATCTTTGAGGCGTCAGTGAATTATGAAAAGAAGGTGTTGAATGTGTTTGCATTAGAAGAAACATTTGTGAACGTGAGGATTTGCTGCCACTCACCTTCTAATAGTAGTGTGGGTATACAAACCTTAAGACTAAACCTTAAGACTTCGAGAGGTGTAAGGAATTATTCCAGTGCTTGCATGTATTACAGGTGGCGCACTCCAAAGCCAAGCACATCGCGTTTTCCTAAGGCAGACTGATTTATTTAAGTGTGGAAAGAATTACTGAGGCTTTTGGCGGGAATGTTAATTCAGAGTTCTCTCTTTTTATTGAACTCGGTGAGCGCATGAAAAAGTTGGGGCTGCGCCACCTTTTGAATACAATAAGAGGCTTTAAAGGAAAGCAATACAGAAGGGAGAACAGGAGAGAGAAGACAAGGGTGGCATTAGTTGAACAAGAAATAAAAATTGCACTGAAGTCTGTTCTCTGTACCTTAGACTTTCAGTTTCATAGGTCAGTGCATGCGTTTCTCTCCCCTGTACACTTTCTGTCACTATTTTTTTAAACAAATTTTTGTTAAAGTTTCTGTTATTTGGATATTTAAAAATTTTTAACTAATTAAAAAGCATAACATGTCAGGCCAACATCCTTCCATTCCTCAGTGAAATCTGCCTCTTCTTTATCACCATGTAATTCACATTTGGCTGCTATGTATATCTAAACAATTTATTCAGGGAACAGGGTTTTTTGACTCAGTCAGAACAATGTTCTCTAGGATTTTTCAAGTAATAATTTGAGGTAGCCAGGGTACCCTGGGGAAAGAATGATCCATTTAAAAATATATCTGTAAAGAGTTGTGTTTCCCAGTTTGGTTTAGAAGTTGTTCTAAGTAAAACTAGTATCATTGGTATTGGAAAAAGGAAAAAAAAGCTAAATAATCTTAATAATGATGAATATATATATATAAATAGATATTTAATGATATTCTTATATGGAAGATAATGAACCTATTTTAGGTGTTTAAAACTCAGACAAGTAGTATGTCAAAACCTAGTGCTATGTGAGAAATGAAAACATAAATTTTTCTAAGTTGATATTTCAGAATGAGTCAATTTATATCAGAACTAGAAATGTAATTTAAGATACTAGATAATGAAGTATTTTATTATTAGCAAAATAAGTGTAAAATTCCATATGCAATGTGGGTATGATTTCATGTTAATCATAGACACATAACTGATGACAACTGGAGATGACAGCACAGGAAGATAATAATGAACCAAGATGTCTCACTGAAATCTCTCATTAAGTGTTATTTCAGCACAGGAAATGGAAAAATAGATTGGTGATTATGATAAGAAAATGTATATTTTACTTCTCTGCCTCAGCTCTTTTTTCTTTTCAATAACACAATGGAAATAAAACTATTGGTCATTTTGTCTGAATCCAGTAATGATGGCATAATAAAAGAAGAAATAAAATTTACAGGAAGAAAATGCAATGAGTCTTGTGTTACATAATCATGTTCACTCAGGTATTTACATCATATTTAAAATCTATAAAACATAACGGGCAGCCCTGCCAGTCATTCATGGATTTACGAAGGATATGTGAGTGCCCCACTGCAACAAGAAGCCGTGTATCTAGAGTGTATGATGGATAACCGATCAGAAGGAATATTTTGTAATAAATTTGATTTTTTAGTCAGATGTTCTTTGTCATGTATGCTCCCTATGACTAAATTTGCCTCTATGAGTTATTACATACAGTAAATAAAAGTAAATGAATCATTATAAACTCTTGTATACATATGCATGATATTTTGCAGTTACATTCCAGTATTGAAAGTCCTATGACGTTTAGATAATACTGTAGCAACAATCTACAGCAAATAGCATCATCCTGGTTCGATGTCTTCATTATTACAGTATACAATAAACTAGAACACTGCACCGCTGCTGCTGCTGCTGCATTTCTTTTTTCTTTTTTTTTTTAATCATTAGAAAGTTTCTTTCAGAAAGAAAAATATCCTTTTCACTTTCAGTGTTTTTGCTGGAAGCTCGAGACAGAGACTGCATTTGCCACTTTGGACTGACCGACTTTGGGCAATTTATTTATCCTCTTTATGCCTCATTTTCTCTATTTATTAGGATAAAACTAATTTAGTAAGCTCATCGAGAAGAGCAAAGAAATAAAGTAATGCTCTTGTTTTAACACTTGACACAGCAGTTGCTCAGTCTTTGTGTACAGAATAAAAGCCAGTCAGACAGAACCTGCATGTAAAGAGTAAGTGTTGGGAGAATAGTTCTAAAAGGATGTTTGCATTGCATCCAAATTCTACATGGCTTTATCACTCCGAATATGGTAGGGCATTGTTGGTTTAATTCTGAAGCTTCTAAAGATCTTTACTGAAAGTACACAGTTGTCTCTGTGTATCAATGTGGAATTGGTTCAAGAACAGAACCTCTTTCCTATTTTCCTTCAAATACTAAAAGTCACTAATGCCCAAGGCTTTTGTGTAAAAAGCATAAACATGTGTATATACATTCATGTATTTCACTTTATTTCTACATACGTGTAATCTCTACTGAACTTTAAATTTTTTGTAAATAGTTGTTATATGGTATTGCTCAGGAAACAATGATTAAACAAGTCTATTAATTAATGACTCTGCTATTAATTGAGTCTATAATGTACACGTGCAGTATAGACTCAGTTATTTTCCCAGTATGTTCAAGCTGTGGTAGGTTGAATTCTTTACTGTGTAAGCAAAACATGTGAAGTGTCTACTCTCTATTTCAAAATAATTATACAAAAAAATAATTAGATAGCTTTTTTTCTTGCACCTCAGTTGATAACTTCACAGCTAAAAAAATGAAGACAAAATATTAAAGTACATTTTTCAATATCAGTATGAGAGCACTTGCTAGACTTTAGAATTTCAGTGTTCCCAAAGGACCACATGTCCCCAGGATAGTGTCACTGGGGTGAACTCATGGAATGTTTAAGATACAGGGTTTTCTTTAGGTCACTTGCATCATTCCCTCAAAGTGACAGTACGAGGCCAGCCCCTTCTTCCTGTCTCCTCCTTTGATTTCCTGGCCTTGAGGTAGGATGTTTTGCTCCACTACTCATTCTCACCTTCATGTGCTGTCTCAATACAGCCTCCAAGTAATGGTTATGCCTATTCATGGGCTGAAAACTCCAAAACCGTCAGCCAAAATAAACCCCTTCTTTTTAAAATTGTGGGTCTCTGGTATTGTGTCTCAGAAGCATTTAATTAATGGAAATTTATTGTATCTGCATTTCTTTTGTACCAGGGATAAAACTAAGGACCTTGCACTTGTCAGGCAGGTGCTTATACTGCTGAGCTAAACCCTCAAAAAAGTGATGGGTGGATATGTGTGTGTGTGTGTGTGTGTGTGTTAATGTATATGTGTGACAATGGGATTGAAGTGCTGGCCTTCCTCCTGGGCTATGTTCCCCATGTCTCTCTCTCTCTCTCTCTCTCTCTCTCTCTCTCTCTCTCTCTCTTTATATATATATAATTTTTAAAATCTGTACTGGGAATTGAATTCAGGACTTTGCACTTGCCAGGCAGATGCTGTGCTGCTGAGCTATATCCCCACTCTATTCTTCTACTATTTTTTACTTCAGATAGTCTTACTAAGTCACAAATTTGCTTTTGCTGAACTTGAATTTGAAATCTTCCTGCCTTAGTATCTTATAGTGCTGGGATTACAGATGCATAGAGCCACTCTTGTCTTAAATCTTTTTGTTTTGTTTACTTTTTCTTTTGATTTTTGAGTAGGATCTAACTGTATACTCTAAACTAGCCTTAAACTATTTAGCTCAGCCTGGCTTCAAACTCATGGCAATCCACTTACCTCTACCTTCTGAGAGCTGAGATTACAAGAGGGCACCACCATGCCCAGCAGATAGTTAATTCTTATTGTAAAAATTTTTATTTCCTCGAAGAGGAATTAAACTGTATTAGAACTCTGATAATTCATTTTTTTCTTAGTATATCTATTTTTTTTCTCATTTAGGAAACTCAGCAAAAAATTCAATATCAAATTTGAGAACTAATTTTGAAAAATTTGTACCCAAATATATCATTGGTTCCATTTTTGTCAAAAGTGTATTACTGTCCCTACTCCTGATATTATTCTAAATGTTATTATAATACCTACCAACAGGAATAAAAATATTTAGACATTTTTTCCAAAGGCTTCAGAACTATCTTAGACATGTCTTTGCTGTCTACCTTCTAACTCTCTTCTATTTGAGTTTTTTTCAAATAGCTGTACTTGTTTCAGACACAAGGTCCAAACTGTTGAGGTAAAAGGAATAATAGTGCATTCAAAAATATAAATTTAATCAGGATTTTGTTTTATAGATGCTGCTGAATTTAAAAGCATTATTTAAAAGTATTAACTTGTGACTGGGGATATAGCTCAGTAGCTTAAGCATTAACTTAAGAGATAGGTTCTTCATTAAAATTGGGGCAAGTCTTAGGCCAACATTTCTCGTAACAGAATAAAACATTCATATTATTTAAAATGTAGTAACCTGGGAACGATTTATTTTTTCTCTTTAATCCCTCTATGTACTCTTTGTTCTTGTAAATTTTGGCATAGAAATAAAAGTTGGTTAAAGAACTTAGATATAGCTTCATTGATCTTTGGTTAACTTATTGGAAAGTCTAATTGTCATATATTATTTTTATTGTAATATTTTTATATTTGTAAACACTTCAGATAGCCTGCTTTGTTTTTCCTTGTAAAAACACAGATGCTTTTAATGATATAATTGATTATAATGTATATACACATATAAAAATTAATTTCCTGATTTATTTCACCATCTTGTCAGAAAGAACTGAGAAAATTCTACCGAAATAGACCATTAAAAATACAACTCATTTTTATATTTGCTGGAAGAACTGTGAGACTCTGCCAAACTTTACAAAGACAAACTTATAATTCTCACTCCAAAAGGTAAATTTATAGCATTTAAAGTCTGTAAGGCATTTTCAAATTTAAATACATCACTGTTGTAACTTGACTTTGAGTATCACAGTGGACTATTTAAAAATATCCTGCACAATTTAAAGCAGGATATGTCACCTCAGCATTTTACAATGATTGAACAAAATTTCACTAACTGGAAGTTGGAGCATTTCATCAAGCACAGATCGTCCCCACCTGCAAATTCAATAGACTTGCCTGGGTCACTAATGATAATAGAGTGGCATCTACCACTTCCACTGTGATGAGGATAATAAATGCAGAATGATAACCAGCTTTTAGAGAATTTCTTTTTAGAGAAGAATGATTTTTATTAAGGACAAAAATTGATCTTGAACAATCATAATGCTTAACGTAAATACTAATCACTAAAACAGTTGAACAAAACCTGTTAAAGTAACATTTGAAGTGAAAAAATATATTAGTTTTCAACAGTGTAAAAATATTTCAATGTGTACAGCGATTTCATCCCAATGTGACAACTCAGCTTGCGAAGCAAAATTTACAAGCTAAGTAAATTTTTTAAAAGATTTGATTTTTTTTAAAGATGTAATTTCTAATGAATATTTTTCCAAGTTTCTGCAATAATGGCTACAGTGTCACTTACAATACTACAGAGTGATACACTACTGGGGAAATAAAATAGGCACAGAAAATATTGTGCTTAATTGCTTCATTTCCCATGGATTCTCATGAATAAAGAAAATAAACTGGAAATGTCTATAAATTTATTTTTCAAATTTGAATTACAGGCCTGGGGATTTAGCTCAGTGACGTAAGTGCCAGCCTGGCAAGCACAAGGTTGTGAGTTTGACTCCTGGTACCTAAATAAATAAATAAATAAATACATTTAGATTACACTAACATTCCAATTGGTAAAACTCACAAGATGCAAGATTTAGATTGAGACTATTTGTGTGATGTGATTAAAAAAGATTTTATTTCGATACTGCTTGCGGCTGCTTTCCAGTCCAGTCTCTCACTACTATTCCAGTCAGACTTCTGTCCTCTCTTCCTGTTCGTAGGGATTCCTCCTAATGGATCTCCTTTCCTTCTACACTTCCCAATTCAGTCCGTTCATGGATGAGTAGCTTGAGTAATTTTTAAATTGTTCTTTGTGAACTGGGTTATTTCTTATATATAACCTTTTAGAAACTTCTTAATTTTTGCATAAATCATACCTCAATATTATGCTAATCTCATGTAAGCTTGCCTTTCTGTTCTTCAAAATGCTCTGCTCACTTTATCTCCTTAGGTCCTGAAATGCTTTAGTTTATTTTTCTTTAGATGTATGCATGCAAATCACAGAAGTTTGATACAGCTAGCTGCATCTTGGCCTTCTTTTCCAGACTTCAAATTAATTACCTATCCAAGAAAACCTCATTAAGTGACGGAATTTGAAATTATCTTTTACATTATGTTTCGTATGTCTACTTATATTTCTTTTAATTTATGCATCCTGCAATAATTCATAATTTCCAGTGCAGTTAAACATTGCATTTCTCTATCACTTCAGAATATAAACACATCAAAATCAAGAACATACTTGTCTCATTCACTGGGGGTTCCCATAACCAACATCATGTCTGATACACAGTAGGTACTCTACAAATAATTATTGATTTAGTGTATGGTTAATTGATTCTTTCAAAGCAGTAAGCATACTAGGTAGAATAAGTTTTAGAACTTTCTGCACACAAGAAGCTATTCACCATCTTTAATGGGTTTATGTAACTACAACTTTTTGTAACTGTTGAAATTTAAAGATAATATATTTTATAATCTTTATTTTATTCCACAGCCTCCTGACTTGGTGACCTGCTGTACTGTGGAAAGGAGATCTGCTAAGGACTTCTCATATGCTTTTTTACTGTTGCTCTCTGGATATTCTTCTTATATGTTTCTGGGTGGCTATTCCAATGTTAACTTTCACAACTCTACCTAAAGAAGCACAAATTAATTTTCTTATTCTCAGAAATTCTCATGTGCAACTAAGTCCTACTTTTACTAGTTTCCTTTAGAATTTTAATTTTTCCATTTTTGTGAAATTAGTATCTTGATTTTTTTATTTTACACAGTCTGAAAATTATATGAAGACATATGTTCAAATTTGGCTCCTGCCACCTACTCTCTGAAGGAATTTACAGGAGTCTCCTATTCTCCAGAGTCCTCACTGATAGGACTAAATCCACTCATAGGATGATAACAAGTACTAAAATGAGATATTTTGTTTGGTCACTTTAAAATGTGCCTGATAAATAGCACTTTTTCAATGACTTGTACCTTTCCCCTAATTTTAAGCACATTTTCCCTATTTTCTCCCAGGGATGCTACTTACCCATGAGTCTTTCCCATGTTTTATCTAAATGATCTCTCCAGTAAGATAGTTATATACTATATAACATATCAAGAGTATCAAAAGCACAAAACTGGAAGCTGCTGTCTTCTGAAGAAAAGATTCAGATTTCATGTACCACATAATACTGCGGGAAGTTAATAGTGAGTTTATGGATCTCTTAATCTAGTAGTTAGACTTAGAATTATGACTCCTTAAAGGTGAGGTCATTTGACACGTGATTTTACAAAATAGACTATTCAGTCAGGAGCACAGACTTTGGTCCAGGTAATTTTTTTTTTTGGTCCAGGTAATTCAAAACTATTATGCTTCTTCTGTCAGTGATTCCCTTTGCTTTCTTTGAAAAAGAGTAATTTTAATAAGATTTTAAAATTTTAGAAGAATCACAGATTTAAAACTGCTTAAAATCAGTTTGGTATATAGTAGAGTATTCATTAAATGTTAATTTGAGTTACCACTATTGCTATTAATCAGGCACATGCTTATATTTGAGTAAGTCACTTAATCAATTTTACCATCAGCTTCTTTGGTCTTCTAAAAATAATTTTGTACCTACTAATGTTGCCATGAAAATTCAATGAGATGCTGTACGGTTCACTGGCGGTAATCATTTATTCCAGTACTTCTCTCCTCAGGTACAAATGTCATGATCAGTTTCTAAAGGTAAAAATAAAAAAGTAAATTTCACAATAAAATGGCACAATACTGAAAATACAGTAAATCATTAAATACCAATGTAACCATTAATTCTATTTTATCAACTTCATTGGATGAAGAACACCTGGATTAGTGAAAAGTGCTTCTGTGTGTGTCTAGGTGAGTCGTAGACAGATGGCATTGCATATTACAATGTATATGTCCTAATCAGTTCATCTGTGGCACTGATTAACTGCTCTGTCTTAAAGCTACCACCAGCTATGAAACTTTGCTTCAATACACCCATCTGCCATGAGATTTCTGCACTGGCAACAAGGCAAGCATGTCCAGATTATCCCAAAAACATTGCTAAATTAAATGTTTCATAATTTAAATTGTGAGTCTAAAACATTGTGTCTTAGTCACCAGGCACTGATTAATATCAGTCAATATTATGTAAAATATTTTTCAAATGGAATAAATATTTCATTGATATAAAAGATAATGGCAGAAAAATCAATTTATAAATCAATAACAATCTCCATTTGAATAATCCAAAAGTTCTGTGGCCTCTAATATATATATATATATAGATAGATAGATAGATAGATAGATAGATAGATATAGATATAGATATAGATATATATGTTATTCTTATGTTACAGTTAAGTCATGAATTACAGAGTACTAACAATTATACTTTAGATAGTCTCACAAAATTGTAATATAAATATAAGAATTATTCACAGAGGTCTGAGTTTTAAAGCTTTATCAACTTGAGCAGTGATGAGGCTATGTTAAATATCTAAAATTTTTAAAATATTCATTTAAACTATTGAAATAAGGAAAATAATCAAAAACTATTTTGAATAGTCCTCTTTTTAAAGCTAATAATTATAAAACAGACTAATATGAACTTTAAAATTTAACAAATGATTATGGTATCTCAAGTATGTAATTAATTATTTTCAAATGAGGTAATAATCAATAAACATTGCATATATCTTTTAAACCTACATGGTACACTCCGACAGTTTTTGTGTCTCAAAAATAAGAAAAAGGCAAAAGACAATGATAACCTGACACTGTAACAGTTGCCATAAAATATCTATTTGGAACAGAAATAGGTTTTTGATATTATCAGTGATGTAAAAGCAGAACATAATTGACTTCAGATAATGTCTAATATTTTCCATGCCTTCATTAACCTGTTCATAATCGTGCTCTGTATGGCAACACAAGAAATTTAATATGTAGTGTTCTGTGGGTAATTAGTAAAATAAACTTGGACCAAATGTAAAGAGAGGTCCATAATTTTACCTATCTATATTTTCCCCAAATTGCTTAAACTAACTTTTTGTCAACTAATTCAACAACAGTGCACATTTATCATACTTGCTTATTCTTAAACAAAACTGAAACAATGTGTGTGAGATATTCTCTAATCTAAATTTTTTTCAAACAAAATTGTATAAAAGAAAACTACTGTAGAGTAATAACATAGCAAAAAGTTAGGAGCATAGAAAATTGATTTTTGCAGGAATATATCTCAGTAGAAAAATACAGACATTTGTTGACAATGTTCTTGCTTGTTCACTAATTTAGCAGTTATATTTTGATCTACCACTACATCACTGCCCAGAAACATGTTTTAAGTCAATACTATCAGTCCTACAATATAATTTTAAATGTATTAATAGTCACATTGAAAATAAATTCAAGAATAAAATTAACCCTAATTACATGTTTATTTAAAACACAATTTCAAATTATACTTTTGATGCAAAAATTATTGAGATATTTTATTTTTCATGGTACTGATAAAATCTAATGTGCAGTTTTCAACTTCATCTTCTAATGAAGTAGGCACATTTCAAGTACCTAATTCAAGAGATGAATAGAAAAGAATACCAACATGAAAATCAAGACCTGGATCATATGGAGCCCATAAATCAACAAAAGTTCTTCACTTTTATTGTAAATCTGACTGGAAAACTTTTATGGATATAAGATCCTTATTTTGAATGTCTTGTCTATATTTGCCTGGAAAAAGAGAGCTGTAAATAAGAGAACAAAGAAATAGAGAAAAAGTTTATAATACAATACAATACAATACAATACAATACAATACAAAGGTAAGATCACTGTGAGTTCCAGATTATACCAGCTCTCAAGTTCCTAGCTTCATTTCAAACATCACAATGCCCAGTTTGGTACTGATAGGTAAAATTACACTCACATGTAACTTTGCAATGTGACCTATTTAGGTTTTAAAAACCTTAATAACATTTCCTAAAGAATTTAAATTTATTTTCAACTTCAAATTTCAAAATTTATTTTCAATTTTCAATTTCAAAATATTTGCATATTTTGTGTAATACATATATTGCATATATATTATATATTGCATATATATTACATAAAAACACATAAAACATTCACTTTATATTTATAAATATATAGATGTTATATTTACAACATTTTATAGATAAGCTCTGTGAATTATGTAGGTATATGATACATAATATATACATGCAGGAAATAGGAAAATAACGTGATACTCATTTATTTTTTATTTATTTTTTTAATTTAACTTTAAAGAGAGTAAAACTAAACAAAACAGAACAAAGATCAGAAGAAAACAATGTAAGTAACTCAGATTTTAAAGCAAGATAACAGGAGATCATCGTCTACCATATTGTCTCTTCTTTTCTTCTAAATAATTGTCCATATCTTCATACACAATGAATTCATACAAAACAAAATAGTATTAAACTGATCAGAACAGAATGATGAAGGCACTATAGGCCTTCAAAACCAGATGATAGGGAAGTCAACAATGGCACCATAATGTCTCTCATTCTCTTCAAAATAGCTGTCCATACCTTCATGTATGTTGAAATTAAACAATACAAAACAGACTAAAATCACTCTGAACAAAGAATAATAGTATTGCTGGATTTCACAGCATGATGCTACAGAATCAGCACTGGATACCATAGTCTCTCTTTTTCTTCAAAGTAGCTGTTCATTTTGTAATGCATTATATAATTGATCCTCATAAATGGTTTAGGAGAAGTTCTATGCATGTATGAGTATCTACATGTATACATATCCTTTCTGTATTAGGGGGAAAGACAAAACAAAACAAATTCCTAGAAAAACACAAACAAAAAAAGATATATAAATAACAAAGATCCCAAAACACTGACAATATATTTCTTACAAACAAGGTGGTAGGGGCATAACTAGGGTTGTTATTTTACATACTGATCTTCAAGAGTTCCTCAGATCGCCGTACAATAATATTCACAATTGTTCCAATCCTATGAATGTTAACTTTTTTCTTCCAGGAACTTACAGAATTTGTAACATAATCATCCTAGCTATCGTAACTGTGTTTATATAATTTTAGATATTTTTTCCTTTCCCTTCCTTTTTCTTTTCCCTAGTTTTCCCTGGGATATTATTTTTTTCCCTTTAGGCAGACTCTTATCCTTTCACTGTATTTATTGAGTATTTTGTATCTTATGTACTCTTACCATTTCTTATACTAGGGAGAATACATGGTATTTACACATGTGAGTTTATTTCATTTATGAGTATGATCTCGACTTGCATCCATTTATTTATAAATATCTCAATGTGATCATTCTTTATATCTGAGTCATACCCCATTGTATAAAAATACCACATCTTTTTTATCCATTCCTCAGTTGATGGGCATTTAGGTTGTTTCCAAAATCTGGCTATTACAAATCGTGCTGCCATAAACATGGGTGCACATGTATTACTGGGGTATATGTTGTTTTCAGTTCTTCTGGGAATATGCCCAGAAGTGGAATAGCTGGTTCAAATGGGATTTCCAATCCCAGCTTTTTGAGGAATCTCCAGACTGACTTCCACAGTGGTTGCACCACTATACACTCCCACCAACAGTGCAAAAGAGTTCTTTTTTCCCCACAGCCTCTCCAGCATTTGTTGTTGGTAGTTTTCTTTAACCTGGCCATTCTTTCTGGAGTGAGATGAAATCTCAGTGTGGTTTTAATTTGCATTTCTCTAATGACTAATGATGATAAACAGTTTTTCATGTATTTATTCGCCATTTGTATTTCTTCATCTGAGAACTGTGTATTCATCTCAGGTGCTCATTTTTGGCTTAGGTGTTTGAATTTTGGGGGTCTGAGTTTTTTTTTTAATTCTTTGTATGTTCTAGACAGAAGTCCTTTGTCTGAGGACCATTCACTAAGTTTTTTTTTCCCAATTTATGGGTTTTATTTTGGCTATGCTGAAAATTTCTTTCAACATGCAAACTCTTTAATAGGATTTGATCCCAGTTATTGATTCTGGGAAGTATTTCCTATGCAGTTTGATTCTTTTTCATGAATTCTCTACCTACCCCTATGTTTTCAAGGTTTCTACCTATTTTGTTTTCCAACAGATTACGTGTTTCTGTTTTAATGTTTAGCTCTTTGAACCATTTAGACTTTAGTTTAGTACATGGTGACAGGCATGGGTCTAGTTTTAGTTTTCAGTATAAGGAGAACCTTTTTTTCCAGCAGCATTTATTAAAGAGACTATCATTCTTTCAGTTAAGGTGTCTGGCCCCCTCATCAAAGATAAGATGACTGAGTGTGTTTGTAGTTGTAATTGTATCTTCTAATCTATTCTATTGATCTTCAGGTCTATTTTTATTACAGAACCATGCTGATTTTGTTACCATAGCTTTGTAGTATAACTTCAAGTCTGGGATTGTGATGCCTCCTGCCTTGCCTTTGGTGCTTAGAATTGCTTTTGCTATTCTGGGTCTCTTCTGGTTCAGGATGAATTTTCGGAGTGATTTCTCTAGATCTTTGAGGTATGCTAGTGGTATCTGATTGGGATTGCATTAAATCTGTAAAACAATTTTGGAAGAATGGCCATTTTTCAATCTTGTTCTTCCTATTCATTAACAAGGGATGTCCTTCCATTTTCTGAGATCCTCTTCAATTTCTTTTTCAGGGTATTATAATTTTCTCTGAATAGATCTTTTAATTGTTTTGTTAGATTGATTCCTAAGCATTTAATTTTCTTTGGATGCTAGTGTGAAAGGTGTGGCTTGTCTTATTTATTTCTTAATGAGTTTGTTGTTAGTGTATAGGAATGTTATTGATTTTTGAGTATTGACTTTGTATCCAGCTACATTACTGCATTTATTTATTATACCTGGGAATCTTTCAATGGAGTTTTGGACATCTTCTATGCAGAGTATCATGTCATCTACAAATAATTATAATTTAACTTCTTCTTTTCCTATCCTTACTCCTTTTATTTCTCTCTCTTGTCTAATTGCTCTGGCTAGTATTTCCAGCACTATATTGAATAGGAGCAGTGATAAGGACATCCTTGTCTTATTTCTGATTTTAGGGTAAAGACATTCAGTTTTTGGCCTTTTAAAATGATGTTGGCTGTTGGTTTGTCATAGATGACTTTATCATATTGAGGTAAATACAATCTATTCCAATTTTCTGTAAGGTTTTTATCATGAATAAGTGTTGGACCCTAACAAAAGCTTTTTATGCATCTATAGAAATGGCCATGTGATTCTTATTTTTTGATCTATTGATATGGTGGATTATGTTTATTGATTTACTTATGTTGAACGATCCCTGTATGCTTGGGATGAATCCCACTTGGTCATGATGTATAATCTTCTTGATGATTTACTGCATGCTGTTTGCCAATATTTTATTGAGAACTTTTGCATCTATGTTCAATAGGGAGATTGGCCTGTAGTTCTCTTTTTTGGTTGGATCTTTCTCTGGTTTTAGTATTAGAGTAATATTTGCTTCCAGGAATGAATTAGGGAGAATTGCTTGCCTTTCTATTTCATTGAAGAGTTTGAGGAGTCTAAACATTAAATCTTTTTTAATTTCTTGTAGAATTCCACAGTGAATCTGTCTGGATCTTGGCTTTTGTTTGTTGGTAGGGATTTAATTACCTTTTCAGTTTCATTAATTGAAATTGGATTATTCAGCAGTTTTACATCTTCTTGATCCAGCTTTGTAGTTTATATGTTTCTAGGAACCTGTCCATTTTTTCTGTGTTATCTAACCTATGAGAGTAGAGGTTTTCTAAATAGGTATTGATGATCTGTATTTCCACAAGGTCTGTAGTGATTTCAACCTTTTCATTCCTGATTGCATAAATTGGAGTTTTTTCCTTTCTTTTTTTAACTAAGGTTGGCTAGGGGCTTATAAATTTTATTTATTCTTTCAAAAAACAACTCTTTAATTCATTGATTCTTTGTACTGCTTTCTTAGTCTCTACTGCACTGATTTCTGCTCTGATCTTTATAATTTCTCCCCTCCTTTTGGCTTTGGGCTTGACTTTCTCTTCTTTTTCTAGATGTTTGAGGTGTAGCATTAGGGTCTTTTTGTGTGTTTGGTCTGTTTTCCTGATGTGGGAATTCACTGCAATATATCTTCCTCTGAGGACTGCTTTCATTGCATCCCACAGGTTCCAGTAAGATGTAATTGTATTTTCATTTGCTTGTAGATATTGTTTAATTTCTTCAATTTCCTCTGTGACTCACTGATTGCTCAGGAGTGTATTATTCAATTTCTATGTGTTTCTGTGGGGTTTTTGCAGCTTCTTTTGTTATTAATTTTAGTTTCATGGTGCTATGATCCGAAAATGTACATGGGATAATTTCAATTCTTTTGGATTTAATTAAGCATGTATATGGTTTATTTTAGAGAATGTTCCATGTGTTGCTGAGAAGAATGTATATTCTGATGTTGTTGGGTGGAACACTCTGTATATATCCAACAAGTCCATTTATTAACAGGTGTGATTCAGTTCTGTTATTTCTTTGTTGATTTTCTGTCTAGTTGATCTGTGTCTTTGTTTCAATGGTGTGTGAAGGTCTCCTGTTATATTTGTGTTATTGCTTATTTGGTTTTTTATTTCTGTTAATATTTGTTTTGTATTTGCTCCCAAATATTGTGCATATATATTTAACAATGTTTTCTCTTCTTCTTGAAGTTTTCCACTAGCTAGTATATGGTGACCTTCTTTATCTCTTTGGATCATTCACATTTTCTGCAAATAGAATAACTACCATGCTTTTGGGCGGCTTCCTGTTGCATGAAGTATTGTTTTCCATCCTTTGACTTTCAATATGAGTTTTCTTTTGGATGGGTTTCTTGTATACAGCATATGTCTGGATGTTGTTTCTTGATCCACTCTGCTAGTCTGTTTCTTTTAATTGGTGAATTGAGGCATTTATATTAATGGTTATAACTGATATATATTGTTTTCCTTTTTACATGTTATCTTTCTGCTGTTGATTGTTTACCTTTCCACTCTGCTTAATCATTTGCCTTGCTTAGTGGTTTTTTCCTATGTTTATCTAGACTGGTCTTTCAGTGTTTTTTGCAGGGTTGGTTTGGTGGACATGAAGTCTTTCAGCTGTTCTTTGTTGTGGAAGTATCTTATTTCTCCATCCATTTTGAAGGACAGTTTTGCAGGGTACATCAGTCTGGGTTGGAAGTCATTTTCCTTTGGGATATGAAATACTTCACTTCATGCTCTTTTTTATTTCATTGTTTGGAGTAAGAAGTCTGCCATGATTCTGTTAGGGTTTCCTTTATAGATGATTTGTCTTTTCTCTCTAACAGCTTTGAATGTTCTGTTCTAATGTTGGATTTCAGGGATGGTGATTATTATATGTCTGGGTGTTTTATTTTGGTTATGATTATTTGGATTTGCATATGCTTCACTGATCTGATGCCAGTTTACATTCTCGTGTTTGGGAAATTTTCAGTTATTACTTCTTAAATAGTCTCTTTATATCATTTGTGTTGTCACCTTCATTTTCATTTATACCTATCAATCTTATGTTGTTTTTCTTTGCATCATCTTGCAGCTGTTGAATTGTTATTTCCTTATTCCTTGCTATTTTTAAAAGTTCTTTCCTTTCCTCTTCACTAGCTGCGATCTTGTCTTCGAGGTCTGAAATTCTATCTTCACTTTTATTGAGGCGGTTTTGCCAAATTTCAGGGGAATCTTTGATTTCCTGTATATATCTTTGAATCTGCTTCATGCATTCTGTTTGTTTCTTATATTCTTCATCTAGAGCTTCCATTTTTTTGCATTGTTCCTCTAATTTTTTAACTATGTCTTCTTTAGATGTGTTCAGCATTTCATTCATTATATTTATCATTTCTTATTTTACCTGGGAGATTATTTCTGATCTGAATTCTGTTATAGCTTCCCAGAGTTGCTTTTTTAATTCAGTCGTTATCATTTCAGGAATTTCAGATGTATGGCTTATATTCTCTTCTGTGTCCATGTCTCCTAGGCTTCCTTGGGTTGGGCTGGTAGTTTGAGATTGCATTTTGCTCTTTCATTTTGTCATTTTCCTATATTTCCTATGTTTCAAACAATGTTCCAAAGCTTCCCCCTTGTGCTGTGAATTACCTGGCCCACTTTTGGCTCCTGGGACTGAATGCAGGCCCCTGCTGGCCACTTTGAGGTCAGTGGGATTGGCCCAGTTAGGTGCACAGGGACCTCCCATTTGTCCTCCAGTAATTTGGGACACTGAGTGCGGTCTTACTGGCTGTAGCAACGTTCCAAAGCTTTCCCCGTATCCCGGGAATGAACTTGTGTATGTTCAGCTACCAGGACTGGATTCAGGCCCCTGCTAGCCACTTGGAACTTGCTGGGCATGCTATTTTTTATTTTAAAACAAAACAAAAAATAAAAACAATGATGTAGAATTTCAAAACAAAGTAGTGGGAAATAAACACTGGTTAATGTACTACATATTGTTATCTTCATGGTAGTTGTTCAGATTATAACAGGCATAAAAAGTGTTGAAACAATCAAACAATTCTGACAAATAATTAGACTAGTAAATAAAATGTATTCATTAAACTTATATATTTTCTCAATACTATGCACATGGTATATAGTGTTATGTTGGCACAATTAATAAAATCAAAATACACATTTAATCTTTCTCTTCTCCAATTAATCCAACAGACTGGAAAAAAGTTTTGTTTTCTGTTTCATTATACCAGCATTCAAATGTTTCCCTCTTTCTCATTGACTTGAAAAGTGTTAATTGGAGCTGGGAGTGGGAGCCTGAGGCAAGAGCATCACTGCTAACTCAAGGCCAGCCTAACCTGCAAAGTGAGACCTTGTATCAAAAATCATTAATTTTAATTCCATTTATAAAATATAATATTATAAGAGCCATAGCAGATATCTAGTGCAATCTTGTAATATATGAATAAAACATAAGTGGCTCTAAAATTTTTAATAACTATATTAATCATCCAATTAAACAATAATTGACTAAATAATATGGAAAAATGTTACAATGAAAGAAATTAACCACTTAAATTCTGGTGCATAGGAACTGAAGACGGAGCACTGTGACAGTGAGTTTTATGTGTCAACTTGGCTAGGAATGGGGCTTTTCAGATGTTTGGCTAAACATTATTTCTTGTTGTGCCTGTAAGAGCCTTTTTGGATAAGATTCCTATTTAAATTGCTATATTGAGTAAAGCAGATTTTCCTTTTCAGCATGGCTGAAAACTATCCACTATGTTGAGATCTTGAGTAGAATAAAATGTGGAGAAATGTGCGGCTTCTACCTGACACACTGAGCTGTGACATAGGTCCTCTCCCATCCTCTGAGACAGATTTATACTCCTGGGTCTCTTAGTTCTTAGGAATTTCAGTTGAGGCTGGAGCTATATCATATGCTTACCTGGGTCTTTAGGCATCAAACACTAAATCATAAAACTTCTCTTTAAATATAACCTCAAGAGAAAATTTCTTTAGCAAAGCTGTAAGTGGACAGATAGGGGGATAAATAAATATATAAGTACATAGATAAAATACAAATATATACATGTGCTTACATAAGCATGTAGATAGAGGTATAAGATACACACACAAACATACAGATATATATATATATATATATATATATATATATATATATATATATATACTTTTGTTTCTATTCAAAAGTGTGACTAATAATGAGCAACTAAGATTTTTATTTTTAGGAAAAACATTCTCTGAAAGAGCAGCAGAAACATGTAAATATACACACATATATAGAGAGAGTCTATACATATGTAGTCAAACATGGAGATATAATTAACATTTAAATATATATGCCTATTATTTTCCCAAAATGTGAAAATATATAAGGGATGCATCTCTGGAAGTTCTGTTCTAAAATAGTTAAAATATCACAATAGAAACTTCTTGATTCTATAAACTAACAAGCAATAGATTTTCCTGGGCATCATACTAAATAAATATGATAATGCTAGTTTGAAACATGAAACCCTCTTGAAGAAAGTCAGCTGTGAGATCATATATTTCCCAAATCATCATGGAAAGGGGAAAAATACCTTAAACACTTTCTTACTGTACTCATTAAACATTGTGAAACCATTAAGACACATCATCATTCACATGACACCTCACTTTGTTTGGCTTTGTTTATAAGTTCTATTTAGATATACTTGGACAAAATGTTTGCCAAAATTTTAATCACTCATCCAATTCCTAATAAGTAGAGTGGCTTTCAAATACTAGCAATCTGTAAACAGTTATAAAATCTAACAAAATGATATAGAATCAAGCTGACAAGTGGATAAGCACTTTAGCTGCATTTATTGGAATAATTCCCACCCTCAAATGCTTTCAGCTAAAAAAAAAAATGACTTCTTGTTTCTTTGAATTATTGAGCTAGAAAGGGCCATTAAAGTAAAGAGCTTAAAGAATGAAGAATGATGATAAATAGACCTTTGAAAAAATGGATATACTTAACTTAATATATTTTATTAACTAATTGCCAGAGTGAACAATAGATGTACAATACACACAAAAAATCTGAACTTTGTCAATTGAAATGGTGCATATGATCTTTCATTAAAAGAGGATACCTACTTTTCTACATTTTAAATTGTAGTCTTTTATTCATAGTTCTTACTATGCAAATATTCTGTAAGTACATGGCAATAAAAAGAAAATAGTCAAAAATATGCAGGAAGTAACAGTAAGTTATGTATATAATTGATTTTTAGATTCTTTTCTATTTTGATTTGATGGGCTTTTTGATTTATTTTGATCCTTTTTAAAATTTATATACCCACTAGCTATTTACCTCAATTTTCTAAAGACCATGAAAAACAATTTTACTCCACTAAGTTCCATTGTATTCTACTATGTTTAAGATTATTTAATCATATTATTTGTGAAGAAATATAGAAAGGAAAATCTCACAGCAGCCTTTTGTAGACAAGAGAAAACTATCATTAAATGACAATTCTAAAAAACAAGAAAGCCTAAATCTGAATAATATTCCCAAAATAAGTGATCTATTATGAAAATGCATCAGAGAACATTGTTCAAATGTTGATCTATGTTATTTATTAAGAATTACAGATTAAAAATATAGTTAAATACAGTGCTATGGTTTGGATACATCCCCAAGATATGAGGAGGTGGGATCTTTGGGAAGTGATTAGGTCATGAAGATTCTGGCGATTAGGAATGAGTTGATGAGTGGAGGAATGGTATATCACAACCATTTCTTTCTTCCAAAAGCAGGCTCCCTGTGACAAGATTTTTCTTCTTGCCAAGGGAGTTCCTCCACCATGTTACAAAGCAGGAAGAAAATTCTCACCAGATGTGATCAAGTATCTAGCTTTGAAACATCCTAATCTCTAGAACCATGAGGTGAATATGTTCCTCTTCCTTGTAGCTTGCCAAGTCCATGTTTTTCAATTATAGAAATAGAAAATTGACTGAAATATATAGCAAAAATGCATATAAGCAAACATTTAAATTGTATTTTAATCTCCAAGCACATGTGAAATATTTCAGACGGCTTTACTTTCATGGCCAAACAAATTTTGATTAAACATCAATAGTGGCCAAAGTCTAGCTGTACTCTGAATTAATACTAGAGAACTCAGGATTTAATGCTTCAATCTTTCAGTATTTTTAGCATATGTTTTTAATAACAGTTTCATATTTGTTCATTGACAGTGGAAAAACATTGTACCTATAGACTAAGTTACAAAGACCCAGTCCTTAATCATAGATGTATCATAATGCCTTGAACAAAACAGTCTCCCTCTTTTGTCTCCTAACACCTGTTTTCCCTGCCTGTTTCAAAATTCTGGATTTTTCTTCCTTTTTATATTTCTACATCTAAGCAATTAAGCTTAGTTTCATTCTGTAACAGAAAATACTTAAGTAAATCTAAAAAATATTGTGAAAAGAAATTTGCTGAGTAAATGAAACCTAATTGAACTCTTAAATACTAAATATATGTGTTTGTGTGTGGTGGCAAATTTTATCTAAATTACTATCTAGTGTTGAGCATATCTAAATCTCAAGTGTTAGAGGTTAAATATGCACATAGACATATTAATATGTTTCTAGTGACTTAACAAATACTTTTTGAAATAACTTGCCTGATGAACAATGTATGTTTTTTGAAGATACAACTTCAGAAAATTTTCATGATAAAACTTTTTTTACATGTACATGCATATTTGAATTTCTTTTAATAAAATATTTATAGAAATTGTGATTTTTTTAAGTGAGATGCAATAAATATATTGCCTGAACATGGAACAATATATTTTAATTTCATAAAAATAGACATTTTCATGGTCTTAAATGTTCCAACTTTTTCAGTCTTAGGAGTTTCAAACTGAGTAAGAGGAGATGAACACCAGGTTTTGAAAATGGGTCACAGGAGAATGTTGTTACGACCACTGAGAATGCATCAAAATCAATAACAAATGCAAGCCTGTGACCTGTAAAATATAGCTGATACTTTTTAGAGTTTTCTAGGATGAACAGCTGGGAGGATGAAAGAAGGAGGACAATGTAGTGGAGGAGAAGAAGAAAGAAAAGGAGAAAAAAAAGAAGTTGGAAAAGAAAAATAGTTGAGGGGAAGGACTTGGAGTAGGAGGAAGAAGAGGGAAGGATCAAAACAGCAGAAAGAAGAAAGGAAAGAGAAAGGAGAAAGAAGGGAGGAGGAAAGAGCAGGGTTTGAGGGCTTATATCTAGATAGCCCCTAAATTCCTTGGGCACTCATATGCAATGTTTTGGAAGGCCAAGGATTATTGGGGTTTATAGATGATTTTCTGAGGGGAGGTGGGGTCTAATCAAAAGAAACCAATCACAGAGGGTGTGGCCTGGAAGAAACTATACACCCTCCCTTACTCTCTCCTGTTTCCTTTACTCATGCCCTAAGCAACTCTCTTATGATAAGCTTTGTGTCATGCAGACTTGCACTGGAAACTAGATAAATTATTAGCCAAAATAACCTTCTCCTACTTTAATTTACAGATATCTGGTACTATGTCTAAATATTGAGAAAGTGACTAAGAGAGGGCAGAGGAAATTAGAAGGGTAATGATCCTGCTTCCAATTCTGGGAAAATTTTGAGATTGTAGTTAGACGGTCCTAGATTCACTCTTTAGTTCCACTAATAATAACAATAATAATAATAATAATTGTAATAGTAATAACAATTGCCAAGTTATAAATCTAGTTAGGTAGCATTAGAAATTAGATTGAGTTTACTTTAATATAAAAATTATTAAGACATTATGGGCTCTAAGTATTCTCAATAGTCCATGTTTTCAAACTGGATGATACTATGAGTTTCTGGTTGATTGATACATAATTACATCTTTCAATCAGCTCTCATACTTATTAACTCATGCAAAGAATTGACATCACATTAATTTTGAGAATTGTTTACAAAGCTTATCTATGATTTAGTGTAATCAGTGAACCAGTACCCTTACATGAAATTTAAGCTAAAATGAAATTGTACATTGGCTACACTGTGAATTATCAATAGTATAACTTTTAACTGAAAATATCATAATCTTTCAAAAAATGAGCTAATAATATAGATGGCTTAGAAATTGAAAGAATTTTGGCCCAGAATAAATTACAAGACAATATGGCAGTGGTCTAACATGGTGCAAGGCCACTTCCTTCTTCTCCTTTGGCCCAAATTACAACTTCATTCTTCCTTTCCCTCTGCATGTGAACAAAATTCCAATCAGTCCTCATGTGTCATGAATGCTCATCCCAAGCCCTACTTCCTGTCAAACGTCACATATACCTCTAGTCCCCTGTATCCAGCCAGAGAAGAAAGCCAAAATATTGGGGGTTGTGGGCTTCTCTCCACATCCTCAAATAAAGAGGCCGCTTTCACTTTCTTTTATTCTGCTCCTCTATTATGCCAGAAAATGCTAACATTTTGTTACCTTGAGCCTCAGATTGGCAGAGTGTATTTGCTCCTGGCATTCACCTCCCATCCTCAGCTCCTCTGCCTAATAAGCCACTTTTCCTTCCTCCGGGACCTACTTCTTCACAGCCACTAGCCTGCATCTGACACTGACCCACCTCATTTGTCACAGGTGAGCCACCACTGTCTTTCTGGGGTTTTCTGTTCCAATTTCTCAGTCTATAACAGTTCTCATGCTCCTTGGGTGACCAAGGCAGAACTATTCTCAGCCTTCAAAATCTGTGGGCCCATGTCAGATAACCCATTGCCATCTCTGACAAAGGTAGCAGTTCTTATGTTCCTTGGGTATCACCTTGTTTTCTGGGACCCCGCCACACACTCAGTGACAGCTGATTATAATGGGTGTTGAAACCTTTCTTGTCACACTTTGAAAACAGATGACCACTTCTTTTGATTCAGTGTGACTCAGGACAGTTTTCATATTCCTTGGGCAGGGGTAAGCTCTTATATCCTGAGGCAAAATTGTTCTCTTAGCTTACCACTAATTCAGTCACTATGAGACATATTATTTCTTGTTCCCCAAAACACACATCTCTGGGGTGCCTAGTTAGTAACATTGGTGCTCTTAGCCTAAAAAAGGCTATAGAAACCAGAAAACTGATCTTTCACTGCCATATGGCTTGGCTGACCTACTGGCTTAATGGCAGCCCATGGCCTAAAGGGGAAATGTTTGACTCCCCTATCCTTCAAGATTTACATAACTTTTGTAGCCATGGCAGCAAGTTGGCAGAAATCCCTTATGTCTAGGCCCTTTTCATTCTGAGGATGTGGTCTCCTCTCATTTAGTAATGTTCTAGCTCACTCGACTGTACCAGGATCTCTCCCTTCCTCCCCACCAGACCCCTTAGGTGATGTGCCTCCCATCTTTACTCTCCCTCCCCATATCTGCAAGCCCAAACCCCTCAGACTTCTCAACCAGTGGTTTCTGAACCCTCTGCATCATCCTTTCCCCTTTCCTCACTCCCAGTGGCCTCTAACCCTTTCCTTACTTTTCCCCATTCTCAGATTCCTCAATCTCCTCTTCTTTCACCCCTTCTCCTGTATTGCTGTTCTCCCCGCTGGCTCACCACAATTGGTCTCACCATTTTGTAATACCATATCCCATGTTCCTCAGCAGCCATCCTGCTGCAGCTCACATAGAAGATAGCCACCATCTCGTAGTCCTCTGTCATGTGACAGTTTGTTGCCATCTTGTAACAGGTCATATGGTAAATGGCTGCCATCTTGTGGTCCCTCATCATGGGATCAGCAGCAGCCATTTTATTGCAGATAACAACGTAACCAGTCACCATCTTGTGCTTCCCTGTCACATAATGATGTATGGCCATTTTGTGGTCTATCACCCTGTAATGTCCAGATACCTGCTGGGTGACTGGATCTTGGTTGGCCATCTACACCTCCTACTCTACAACCTTCTCAGCCTCAATCCCTATTCCCCCTTTGGGAACAGACTGGTCCTAAGGGACTAGTTCATATTAATTTTCCTTTTTCCCTCACTGATCTACCTCAGATTAAACATAAATTAGGTTGCTTTTCTGTTGACCCACAAAATTATATTAGAGAGTTTAAATTTATAACTAATTATTATTATTTACATTTCAAAGATATTTATGTGATTCTGAACACCACCCTTAGCTCTCTAGAGCAGGTAGGTGCAGCTGTGGCAAGCAGCTTGAGTAGAAGTCAATCATAGACATAAGTCAAATACTGCTGAATGACACTGGGCCTGCTGCAGTGCCTGAACAAGATGCTAACTCAGATTACTAAAATGGAGAAGGTTTTTATAAAGTATATAAGATGACTGAATGTATAATTTTGGCCTTAATGGAATATCTCACAAGCATATAAACTATCACAAGCTTTTAAAACAGATCCAAGAGACTAATAAAAACACTGCTATGTTCTTAACACAATTTAGGGACACATTAATTAAGTATACTAATGTAAACCCAGACTCTCATGAAGGGATAATTGTTATTAACTCTTATTTTGTTTCTCAGTCTGCTCCTGACATTCAGGCAAAACTACAAGAGGCTGAACTTGGCCTTCAAACCCTACAGGGAGACCTTAATATGGCTTTCTGTGTTTTCAACAACAGAGATAAAACTCAAAAGGAAGAAAAAAGATGTACAAAAAAGAAATTTTCTAAATATCAGTCTGATCTTTTAGCAGTGGTGCTTGGGGCTCCTAAAACAGGTAAACTGAAACAAGGCATAGCAGCCTGAGTCCCTCCCAGGTCATGCTTCAAGTGCGACAAGGAAGGACACTGGGCAAAAGAATGCCCCAACCCATGAGTTCCCTGGGGTCCTGTCCCCACTGCAATTTCAAGGGCCATTGGAAAATTGACTGTCCTAATTGCCAAAGAGCAGGTAAACCATCCTCTAATTCCTTGTCCTCACAGTAGATCTTGTCACTACCAGATTCATTACTGGATGATCTACTTGGACTTGCTACTGAAGATTGATGGGACTCAGGGTCCATTAGTCCCAAACACTCTACCTCAACCTAATTACTCACAAAAACAACTACAATTGCTTCATAGACCAAGTTACACACAAAACACTCAGAGATGGATTTTCTAGAGATTTAAATTTATTCTTCCAGATCAGCAGGCCTTAGATATCTTCACTGACCCATACAACTGTTTCCATGTGAGATCACAGGCCCTATACAGACTCTTAGCTCCAGTAGTTACACTTCCTTTTATGAGGGCTATTATCCTTGAGATTAGTCACACATGTCATCTCCTAACTGTACACATACCACCCTCTTCCTTTCCTACTCATCAATTTTACAGACAGACCCCTGATCAGGACTGGAAGTTAGATTTTACACAATATCCTGCCACAAAACTCTTAAATATTTTCTTACCTTTATCTGTACTTTAGAGGATGTATAGAAGCCTTTTCCACAACCTGAGAGACTGCTTGCACAGTTACTGAAGTCTCATTACAAGAAATCATTCTAAGGTTTGTTCTACTTCATAGTATCCAGTCAGATAAAGGTCCAGTCTTTATTTCTCTTATCACTCTACAGGTATGCACAAGTTTACACACCACCTGCAACCTACACATCCTACACTATCTGCAGTCCTCATGAAAAATAGAAATGTCAAATGGCCTCATAAAAACACACCTCACAAAATTCATTTTAGAACTACACCAACCTTGGCCTCAACTTATGCCCCTAGCTTTAACCAAGCTCAGAGTACTTCCCAGTGCTTCTACCTTTTTAAGCCCTTTTGAACTCATTTATGGCCAACCATTCTTATCCCCCAATCTTCCTACCTCCCAAAGTCTCCCATCTTTTGCTGACTACATCCCAATTCTTTCCTTTCTCCAACAGTTATTATGACAAGATGCCAATCTTTGTCTTCCCCAATCCTTTGATGTGACTAGCTACCTCAACATTCTGGGGAGTCTCAGTGCAACACACAGGATCAGGAGAGAACTATCCAGTGACTCAGACAACTGGGGAATTTCAGTGTGTCAGATGGGGCTGAGGAAAGGCCAGCTCAATGACTCCAGGTCACCAGGAAGCCTCAGTGAGCTGCATGGAACTAGGGAAAGGCCTACCCAGTGATCAGCACTCAGCTGGGGATACCCCATCCTGTTTGGGCAGCCAGCACCAACTCAAGAAGCAACTGGGACTTTGTATTTGGCTGCTCCAGAGCAATACATTAAAATGACAATATAAAGGAGGAAAATCCAATCTCAAACCTCCAGCCCATCCCAAAATGTCCTGGAGACATGGGCATAGAAGAAAGTATAAATAACACATTTGAAATTTTTGAAATGATTGTAACTGAAGTAAAGAAACAACCCCATGAAGCTGTAAAGGAAATGAAATTAAAAAAAATAATCTTCCAGGTAAAACAAGAAATGATAAATATAAATATAGAAATGCTGAGCATATATAAGTAAGAAATAGTTTTAAAAGATAGGAGAGCTTTGGAAAATGCTCAAAATTTTGAGTGAACAATATAGGAAAGAATTACCATGCATGGAACAGATCTAAGAGATATCCAGGAAATCAAAAATAGCATAGAAACTTAGCAAAAGCAATTCAATTAATGTGAAGATACATTTTCAGATCCTGAAGACAAGATTGCATCTAGCAAACAGGAAAGGAAAAATCTTTAAAAAATAACAAGGTGCCTGAAATTACAATTCAACAATTGCAAGATGATGTAAAGAAAAACAAGCTATGGTGATAGGTATAAATAAAAGAGGAGTCAACACAAAGGATATAAAAAGACTACAGAAGTAATAGCAGAAAATTTCCCAAGCATGGGAAAGAAAACTGATATATAGATAAGTGAAGCATACAGAACTCCAATTAGTCATAACCAAAATAAATTTACACTTAGATGTATAATAATCAAGATTTCAGAAATTCAGCGTGAGCATACAATATTAAAAGTTGTTCGAGAAAAGAAACAGATCTCCTAAAAGGAAAGCCAATCAGAATCACAGCAGACTTCTCAACATAGTCAAGTCAAAAACAGAACGGAGTGAACTATTTCAATTCCTAAAAAAAAAAAAAAAAAAAAAAAAACTATTTCCAACCCAGATTAATGTACCCTGAAAAACTAGCTTTCAAGATTGATGTAGAAATAAGATACTTCCATGGAAAAGAACAACCGAAGAATTTCATGACTGCCAAACCACACCTGTAAAGCATACTGAAAGATATTTTAGATAGAGATAAAAATGATTACAATTTCAGGAACTCCAACAGAAAGAAACCATCAAGCAGAGCAAACAATAGAGGGGAAAAGTAATGCAGAAACATAACATGACAGAAATAAGCCAATAAATAACAGTTATAATAATTAATGTAAATGGCCTCAGTTCATCAATTAAAAGAAACAGACTGGCAGGTAGATCAAAAACAAAATCCTTCCATATGCTGTATATAGAAACACATCAAACTCAAAGAGAAATTTATAGACTGAAAGTCAAAGGATAGAAAACAATACTCATGTAACAGAAATGCAGAAAAAATCATGGGTAACTATTCTGTTTATGTTGACTCCAATAATGATTAAAAGGGATAAAGACACTACATACACATTAGCAGATAATTTCAAGAGGAAGAGATAGCAATCTTAAATATATATGCATCAAATACAGAAGCACTCAGCTATGTAAAATAAATATTAATAGACATGAAAAATCAAATAAATGACAATACAATTATAATGGGAGACCATAACATCCCATTATCACAAAGAGATAGATCATGTAGAAAAAATGTCAGTGAAGAAATAACAGAACTAAATCAATCTTGTGAAAAAATGGACTTAAAGGACATGTATAGGGTATTCCACACAATACATCACAATACAAATTCTTCTCAATTTTACATTTAACATTCTCTAAATTAGACCACATATTAGCCCATAGAACATACTTAAGTAAATATAAAAGAACCAAAATTATTCCATGCATATTATCTGATCATAGTGCCATGAAACTAGAAATGAATGACAAAAGAAACTGCAAAAACTCCATAAGCATGTGGAAATTAAACAATACACTCCTGAACAATCAATAAGTGACAAAGTAAATTAAAGAGGAAATTAAACAATATCTACAAGCTAATGAAAATACAAATACAACTTACTGGAACCTGTGGGATGCAATGAAAGCAGTCCTCAGAGGAAAATTTACTGAGGTTATTGCTCACATCAGGAAACAAACAAACAAAACAACCTGATACTACACCTCAAACTTCTAGAAAAATAAGAGTAAATCAAGCTCATTGACCAAAGAAGGGAATAAATTATAATGATTAGAGCAGAAATTAATACAATTGAGATTAAGAAAATAATGCAAAGAACCAATGAATTTAAAGTGATAAACCCCTAGCCAACCTTATCAAAGAAAGGGGAAAAAAACTCAAATTAATGCAATAAGAAATGAAAATGGAAAATCACTACAGATCCTGTGAAAACACAGATCATCAATACCTAGTTTGAAAATCTTTACTCTCACTGATTTGATAAAACTGAAGAAATAGACAGATTCCCATAAATTTATGAATTACCAAACTCAGATCAAAAAGATCTAAATCTGAATAACTAAATTTAACTTAGTGTAATTGAAAATATAATTAAAAACTTACCACACAAAGAAAAACCCAGGTCCAGATGAACTCACGACTGAATTCTACAAGAAATCTAGAGAATATTTAATGTCAACACTTCTAAAACTCTTCAATGGAATTTAAAGAGAAGCAATTCTCCCTAGTTCATTCTTGGAAGCAAGTACTATCCTGATACTCTGATACCAGAGAAAAGACTTAGTGGAAAAAAAGGGTACTACAGACCAATCTCCCTAATAAACATAAATGCAAAAATCCTCAATAAAATACTGGCATACAGAATGAAGTGAATCATCAAAATATTATACACCATGACCAAGAAGGATTCATTCCAAGAATGCAGGGATGGTTCAACATATGCAAATTAATAAGCATGATATACCATATATACAGAGCCAAAGACAAGAATCACATGATCATATCAATAGATGCAGAAAAAGCTTTTATTAAAGTCCAAAACTCATTAATGATAAAAACCCCTAAAGAAAATCTGAATAGATGCTGTTCACCTCAATCTGATAAAAGCCATATATGATAAACCAATGCCATCTTACTAAATGGACAAAAACTGAATGTTTTCAGAAAAAAAGATAAGGATATCCATTATCATCATTATGGAAATCAATGTGGAAATTCTTCTAAAAACTAGGACTGAAGGTCCCATTCAACTCAGCTAGTCCCCTTCTGAGTGTTTTCCCAAAAGAATTAAAAGCCTCATACCATAGTGATATAGGAGCACCCAAATTTATAGCAGCAAATTTTATCAGCTAAAACTTAGAAACAACCCAAATGCCCATCAACCATGAAATGGATAAAAAAGATGTGGTATTTTTATAAATGGAGTAATACTGAGCTATAAATAACAATAAACTAGAGACTTTTATAGGTAAATTGATGCAACTACAGACCATGCTCATGAGTTAAATGAATCATACTCAGATGTGTGAACATTGTATTCTCTCCCTTGTGTAAGAAATTAAAAGATTAAATTAGATCCAAAGGGTCCCATTAATATTGTGAAAAGGAATAAAACCGTTCGAAAATAAAGAACAACTAGCATGAGAAAAAAGGAGAAAAGAAGTAGGGAAATATATATATATATATATATATATATATATATATATATATATATACATATATATATATATATATAATATCGTTAAGATAATTGTACTATTGATCATATTAGTTCAGGGAAAGAAACTGTGATTGCTTGTATTGTTAATCTGTTTTGCAGGTCCACATTTTGCAATCTGAATAACTATTTTCAAGATAACAACATGCTATATAATTTATTGTTAACTTTCTATCATCTTGTTTTGAAATCCTGTATTATTTCTACTCTTGTTTTTCTTGCTTTGCTTGCTTCTAATTTCTTTAAAAGAAAAAAGTATATCTCAAATTGTATCTTAAAATAGTATTTCAGTTTTATATTATCTTTATGCATATATATTGTTTAAAAAATCAAATAATTTGTTAAATATACACTGTTACATAAGCAAAGATATGTTACTGGATTGACAATGCAAATGGGATTACATTTATAATTGTTTATATTTCTTTCAAAATATTTAAATCCATGTCTTCTACTTTGTCATATGATATATAATTATGGGTATAACATTGGAGTTAAAATAAGAATTTATCCAACCATATATGCACTAATAATTGATTCTTTTATTTTCAACACAAAAGCCAGGTACCTATAAATAAAAAAAAATTATGTGTTCATTGCTCTTAAGAAGTTTGTCATTTTGTTCAGAAGGCATAAATGAAACAAAAATTACAGAATTCTGTGGAAAGTATTGTTAGAATAATATGCTAGGTTCCATGTGAAGACAAACAGTGAGGTTGTAAAATACTCATAATAATTCTTCTTATGTGGCAAACTAATGAGTATTAAACTATATATGTTAATTAAATATATTTTTTTGCAAATTTTAATAATCCAAATAATTTGTGTAAAAATGCAACGCAAATTTTAACGTGACTTTTAATATAAAAACTAGCAAACCATTGTGGAAATGTTAAATGTTTGGAAGCATATGCCTACTAATTGACAACAAGGTTAAGAATACTCATTAAAAATTGTTTAAAACTTGATTTTTGTGGTATTTAACAAGTGATCACTACTGCAATCATGCTCCATGTATTTTAAAAACATAATTGTTACATGAACATCATCTCTTTGGACTGCAAATAAGCCAATCAATTGAATTGAATAATTTAAATCCTATCTTTACAAAGAACTGGAAAGTTTTTACAAAGAATTATAGCTTTTGTAAAGAAAGAGATTTATAAAAATATGATTTAAGAAAAAGATGAAGCCTAGATAATAAGAAATTTACCACAATATAACTTAAGCACTTTATTCAGAATGCTGTTTTAATCTATTGAAAGTGTTTTGATGTATTGGAATCAGAATGTTAATTATGCTTAGAATAGAGGGAAAGATATACTATAAGATATTACAACAATATTCTAAGCAGATACTTCAAAATAAGCAAGATTTGGCTCACAAATGTTTCATTTGGTCAACATACTTAGTATAGGAGAAATTTCATGCAAAACCTCCAGCTTCCCAATATCTCACAGAAAAATCTAAAACTCTAGCCATGCCAAGCTCACATTCTAACATGTCTTCTGCTTCACTAATTCTTTTTGTCTCTCTGATCTTGTGTCAAAATGGAAATTTCTCTGAAAGCTATTATTTATTGCCTTTTGGCTCCAAATTGGTTTCTTTTGATTGTTTTGTGCATGTGGACCTGGATTCTTTTAAAAAAAATTTTCTTTACCAGCTGGCAAAAAAGTTTTGTCAGGAGAGGATGCTGGAGACACTCTGTCCAGTCTTACCCCAGGCCAGCTCCTTCTGCAGCCCCTTGAGTGTACAGTGAAGTGAATATTGGTTAACAACACTCAGTAGAAAAATTGGCACCACGAGTTCCTGGGATCTCCTCTTGCACAATTTTTACATACTGTTTTGTAGTGCAGTGACTCCTGTGAGACACCATCCAAGATTGCAAATGGTTGATTTCCAGTAAGTTCTGCTGGTACAGCTTCACAACAAGTTCGCTACCTTCTCCAGCAGGATGAGGGGCAATTCTGGATGAAGTTTCCTCTGAGTCCTTTAAGACTGTTCTAGACAGAGCTACTAGCTATATGCAATCTGTTACACTCTTTAAAACAGTCTCCTTATTAGCCAGTTCCTTGTTACTCTTCTAATTAAAAGTTCTTTTCAAAATACTGGGTGGTTCCTCTATTGATTAGACTTACAGTGACGTATTTTCCAATTATATCAGAGCTTGCTATAGTTTATACTTTTGTTATATAAATATTTTACTGTGCTATATTACACTTTCATCAAAAGTGGAAATGTGAAATCTGGACAAACTTGATTTTTTCACAAGATTGCAAGGGCATATTTTCCTGTAGAAGTACAGTATAAACCTATTTGTCTAATTAATAAAACATGTAACTGTGAGGGAAAGGTATATGTCTGATACTTCAATAAGATTCACACCTATAAGAAATGTGATTCTGGGGACATTGTAAAGTTGAAGGCAAGACAGTGCTTTGGGATGCAATGATATCATGGCCTCATCACAGAAATTAATAGGGGGAAGAGAGGTGAAGGAGAGGAGAATGAGAGAGAAAAAATATAAGGAACTAAGACATTATAGGTGCAAATTCCCTGTGACAAACGTGATCATTACCTGCTTCTAAACTGTACCAATAAACTTAATAAATGTAGAAAAGAATGAACAGACCAATAAAAAGTTGGTCTGCAACATTTTATTTCTGCAAATACATTTTTAAATACAAGACCTAAAATCAAATTGGTGCTCTAAGCTACTCTGGAATGTGTATATAAACCCCAAGGGTTGGGCTTCATAAAATACAGCTTCTTGTATCTAACTAGACCCATTGAGAATAGGACTGTCACCATATGTCCCTGAAGGTGTCCCTATTGAGTATATGTGGGACTTGGGGTATCAGGTGTTCTTGAAGCATGAATTTCTCTTACTCTTGCATTTCTTACTTTTTTTCAATCTCTATTAACTAGAAAACGTGATTCAAAAAATCAATATGTATATGTTTTTGAGTGTGTATTTCTTCTCATTATTTGGTCATATGCAATATTGTAATACTATGTTAAAATTGCAACTTTATTAAAACAAGAAATGACAGAAAACCTAGTAAACCAAAAATTGATTGAATTATATTATTTTCTTAGTGTAAATTAATGACAAGATAACAATATGAAGTACAGTGATATAAAAAGTATAAAAATTTCTAGGAGAAAAATATTTTAGTAATGGGAGATTTAAAAAATAAATCCAATGAGTAAAATTTAATCTTTAAACTAAAATAAACTTTTAAAAATTAACTTAGCTAGAAAACATGTTTAATATAGTAAAGATATGAGTGAGAACTTACAAGATAAATATGTCTGAAAGGCACTGAAATATGTCATCACTTACTGCAAATGACAAAATAACAGATATAAATGAACATTACCCAATTATCAACAGGATTGATGAAAATACTCATTAGATTTTGCACATTTTTCATACTTAAGAGTTTTTGTCTGGTCAATATTCATTGGTTTGTGTTACAAAAATTTACTTAACTGGAACTCTGCTTAGGATTTTCATGGTTTTATTAATTGTTCATCTCTAGACATAAATCCAAAATTAACATTTATTTACAAAACATTTATTTGTGCAATTTAATTTCTTAGAGAACTTTGCTTCTAGACATCAGTATGGAAGTATAATTGTATTACAATTTCTGAGAACAACAAAAAATGGAAGAAAAGCAAAACAAAGCAAAATACAAATATTTATTTGAAATTCTGCTAAAGTAAGTAGAAGACCTAAAAGGAATTACTAAGAAAAAGCCTGGTTATTTGACTGATAACTCTGAAGAAATTATCAACAAACTCACAAAATACTGAAATGAAATCATGGGTTCATTAAAGATTTCTGCCTATAAAACCAAAGATACCAGATTATAGAAATCCAGAATCTCATATTATATCTGGATTTTCATAAAGAACATTCATATATAATTTTTTGCACATGAGGAGATTAAATACTATTAAATGAAAAACAAAATAGAAACAAGTCCAATGGTATCCATAGATTACTAACATGATGAATAAATACAGAGCAAAATGGAAAATAGAAATAGAAAACTAGATTATATAAAAGTGAACTATGTTTTCATGTTCATTTGCAATTAATCAAATAAAAACATCATTATTTTCATAGAAAAATGATAAGAAAACAAAACCTAAGGCAAAATAAAATTACTTTTATAAATAAAATGGTTATATGCCTATCTGTAGGCCTTTATAATTCATTTGTGGAAATCAAAATCCCTAGTACAACCAAGAGATCTTTAAAGATACATCTGTTATAGAAATTTGGGATATTCTGTAATTTGAGCACTTCCCTGTGACAGGCTATATTTTAAATATTAGATGTAAGGACATTAACTTTTACCAACCAGTATATTATATTACTGACTTAAACTCACAAAGCAATATGACTATGTTCTTAATTTTTGGTGTATATTTCTAAATCTTTCAATCTATCCATATATTAAATAGTTTCCTTGAAACATATTGACTATAAATATTCTAAACTATTATGGGTGTTGTTTCTGTATTGTGGAATCATAGAACACCTTCTTTAATGTTTTTAAGTAACTTATAGCACTTTACACACTTGTACATTTAGAAAAAGAAAACAATACTTGCAAAAATACTTATCAATATCCTGTAACCTGCAAAGAGAAATCCAAAATCTTTAATATGGAATTTAATTGAGATATTTTACACTCTATTTAGTTCTTTGTCACATTTACATTTATTTACTCAGAGTAAATTAATAGTGCATAGTTCTTATATAAAACTTAAAAGCTTACATCTTATAAAATATGTCCTTTTAATAAATACTTCAAAATAGGTTATTATGACGACTATCAAAGAAATTCAGACATGGGAGAAAATAGTTTAATGGCAAGACATCTTAAAGTTACAAGATAGTGGTAAAGATTATTATTTACATATACATTCTACATAGCAGGTGTTAAAATAGGTATAGAAATTCATATGTTCTAACAAAATATGATGGGTGAATGATCAAAACTACCTAGTATCTTTGGCTATTGTTCTTTACATGAATTAATTCTATCCTCATGGCATTTACCTAGAACACTAAAACCATGTTTATTTCTAGTCTGTGTAGCAATTACTGAAACACTCATGCTCATTCAAAAAATAAATTTCTGCTTCTCAATAAATTATATAACCTTCATTTTTTCTACTTTCAATTTAAATTGCATCTCATGTTTAGTGCTTTTAAAAATGAAACACAAAACAAGTAACATAATTGTTAAAGTTTGTTTAAAAATATGTTTACAGCATAGTACATATTTCATGTATCCATATTACTTCATTTATCACTTAACTTTCTTTCCTAATCATATTCAGGTTATCAGAGAAACACTGATGAACAATTCTTCTTTTTTTTATTTAGAGAAAAAAATCAAAACAGAAAAAAAGGGTACAAGTAATACAGAATTTCAAAAAAACAGTAAGAAATCACTAGTTGATAAATAACATATTGTTATCTTAGGAGTAGCTGCTCAAATCACAAAATCAGCATAAAAAGTGGACAGTCAAACAATGACAGCATAAACCATTCAGTTTGATGAACTAACAAAAACTTAGTAGTATGGTTATCTATCTTGCACACTGGTGAACAATTTTTAAAACATCCTTTTAACTGTATTATTGCAGAAATATGGAAAATACTAGAAGTAATTGGAAGCAATTGAATTTCTTCAAGCAAAATAAAATATTCTGCATGTACTTAAATGTAACTGAAGGACTGTTATTTTCTTTGGAAACGAATTCATGATTATCCTAGATAATGAATTTGGTCAGTTCATATGGACTAAACCTCTGGAATTTGTTGCTACCAAAAGAAAAATAATTTCTCTATAAAACTTCTTATATTTTTATCAAAGTGTAACATTTTGCATATGAAGCAACATTTAAGACAATTTTCCATCTTTTAATAACCATAAATATATTTGAAAATATTACTTTTCATCTTGAAATGGGTATCATTTAAAAATTACAACATTTTACCAGTAAATATGGCATGATATAATTATATATAATGGTTGGACTTTTATGTCAATTTTCCTGTTTAGAAAATAGTTTAAAAATTTTTTTCAGAGTCTTGTTTCCTTAACTTTCCCCTAACAGACATTTTTAATAAAATAGATCACATGAAGCACTACACACACTGTAATTATCCAAATTGATGAAATTTCACAAAATGAATACATCTACATAACAGAAAATTTAAAACAAGTTAAATATTATTCTTCCAAAGTAACTAGTAGCCTTTCTTTTTGTACAAGGAAGAGTATGAAGTAATGATTATAAAGCAAATAAAGTACTATATTTAATTTGAATAATTTGATTATGAAGTAATGATATTTAATAATTATTCTTATTCGTAAATTATTATGAAATGTTACTTGATCTAGGCATATGAATCATTCACATAAGCCAAACTTATATATAAATAATTTAATAAATATATAAAATAATTTTAAATTTTTCATAAAATTATAATTTGACTAAATTACATAAAACCAACACTTTTGCTTAGGTTTCTATTTATTTGCTTTGCAGGATACATATCTCATAATTGATTGTATTACGAAAACATAGAACTCTTTCTGTGACTTTTAGTCTTTTGTTTCTTTAGTATTTTAATAACAGATTTTTTGGAGACAAAACTTTTTTTTTTTGTTTTTTTTTGGTGGCTCTGGGAATCAAACTCAGGACCTTTGGCTTGAAAGGCAGGCATTTGTGCTCTTGAGTTGTATCCCTACCCTGGAATGTCAAGGAAGAAAAGGCTATCAATTGATGTGTATATTTTGATTTCATGTATATAGATAGAGACAGAGACAGAGGCAGAGATGATTAAAACCAAGATATGGAGTACTTTATTCATGCTAAAAATATTTTTCTTCTCCATCTCAACCATTCTTCCCTCCTGGATTCATGATCTGTTTTCCATCCAGATTCCACTTGAAATACAACAAAACTACTGAGGAGATAGCAGTAAGGCAGTGAGAGAAATACCCGAATGAAGAAAGAGGTATGGAAGAAAAACACAATTGTGAAAAAAGGGCTAATAATTAATATTTAAAGGAGAACAAAGTTACAACTTATGTTTAACTCTATCAAAATAGAGCTCATTGCTAAACCTGCTAAAAGCAGTTTCTGTGAAGCAGGTGAAGAGATTCCTTGCTAGACTATTTTGAGGTGACAATGAGAGAAGAATGAGGACTAGTGAGCATAACGATGGAATATGTTGAGGTGTCATGACTAAGAAAAGTAGAGTCAGTATTTTACATCAAAGGACTCAAATAACACTACTCTCATCTGCCTCAGTCACACTGGCCTTTTGCTGCTTCTGCCCCTTCTGCTTGCACTGATTTCTCTTATATATTCTTTTGTCTAACTTTAATTTTATTGAATTATCTTCTCAATTTCATTTTCCTTCTTTATTACTCTAAGATTTCATCTGTCTCTTTCACACAATGTTTTTTTTAATCTCATTTGAACTATTTCAATTTTCTAAATGTTTGTTGCCTTCTAATAACATTTGTTTTGTTATGGTGTTTTATTTCACTGTCTTCTTCACTACAAGATACAGACATTCTTGTTTTCTCCATATTGTAAGTATCCAGATAACTGATGCACCAATTGCTTGAAAATTATTTTCTGAATGAATAAATGGGATGAAATTCAAAAACAATGATTTTCAACTGACCATGAAAAAGCAAGTGTTTATTAGACAACAATAACAATTGTTCTTTGTTTTGGTCTTCAAGCAGTGATAAAAAAGTGAACTATGGAGAAACAAAGTTTTCTTCTGCAGGTCTAGATTTTCATAAGAATAAAGGAGAAATGAGTACTTAAATTCATTAAATTGTGTCCTCTATTTGGGACATATCTTCTACCATTGGTAAACAAAATTTAATTCATGGGTAATTAAGGAAATAAGAAATTGTAAGTAGGGAAAATAGATGCAGTTTAACAAGATTTGAGTAGTGATTGACTGAAATGTATTGATTCTCTGTGAATTTTTACAAGTCAATGCATGCCGGTAGGATTAAAAATGTGACTGATAAGATAAAAATATATCTGTAGGAGTGTACTAAAGTTCTAGAGGATAATGCTATGTTTCAAAATCAGAAAATATTGTTAGAACAAAAAATGAAGAACCACCAAAAAGTACATAAGAATCACCTAAAAGTACATAAGAAAGCAACAGATAATTGCTTATTAAAATCATGATTTTCAAAAACATTTAAGCTTCATACTTAAAAAGTAAATTTTAACCAACCAGTAGGTATTTAGTTTGCATTATACATTTGTTGTAGAGGTAACAATCATGAATGCAAACGAATGATTTTGTTTATCATGTGGGTAGCCATTCTAAGTACTGAACTTGTTAGAAGATTGCTAAAGATGGCAGGAATAATTTACTTGCTGGGGACAGTAAGTATCAAATGTTCAACTTGCACAGAAAAATTTTCAGGAGAGAGAAAATAATTTCAAAGTTCAAATCAAGAATATGCTCTTTTGAAGAAAAAATTACCTTCGAAGGGAAAAATGTATCTCAGATTAGATAGACTGTACCACTTTGAATACAACAATAAAAAGTATAATAACCTATTATTCTCATTTGACTAAAAATGTTTATTTTTTCATTAAATAAAGAATTAAACATAAAGAAATTTAGACAATACCAATCAAAACTGGTCAAATACATTAAAGAAAATTTAAAATTGGCCAGGAAGCATATATTTTGTGGACTTTCGAAAGAATTTATTTAAGAAATTTCTACTTTACCTGATGCATTTAAGATAACATCCACTTAGTTTGTTACCTGGGAAATCAATGAAATCTTTAATTTTTTTTTTCTTTTTTTGGTATGGGTGATCGAACTCAAAACGTCGCACTTGCCAGGCAGGTGGTTGTGCCACTTAGCTACATCCCCAGCAATTATTTTTCATTTTATGCACAACAATTATTTATAGGCAATTTTATAGTAATAGTAATCAATGAAATGTTTTGATTGCCATAATATACAATAAATTCTGAAAGACATTGGTTTAATTTAATGAAAAAATTAGGCTGACAAAGTTTTTCCAATTGGATTAGTGTTATGCTGTCAAATGTATGGAAACAACAATGGCTAAAGTAAAAGTAGCCCAGTGTAGGACAGGATTTGACATGGCCAAAGAGATTAGTAGAAACTGTATTTACACTATGCTTTGAGATAGCTTTTAATAGCTTAAAACAATTTTCATAAATAGATATTTGCACATCATAAGACACAGACAGA
>PVLA01008703.1:0-84127 GCA_004027455.1 Hydrochoerus hydrochaeris
TGGTGTATGGATTAGAAGTCGTGGGTGAATCATCTACTTACTTCACACTGCAAAATTAAATGGCTAATACTTTGTCCATCAGTTGGCTGAGCTGTTGGAAGTGGAACAGGAAGAGATCTTTCTGACAGTGCATTCTGTAACTTAGGAAATCTAGTAGAACATTCCTTTGAAAGAAACACATGAGAAGAAAAACTGAAAGGAAAAAGTGACACATTTATCATATAAAGTGACCATACAAGTAATTATTCAATTTCCTTATGGAAAACATTAAGAATAATTATTCATAAAAATTTAATTGCTTGGTCTAGATTTTATCTTACTGTTTTAGTGCAGTTATTTAGCAAACCACAAAGCACTGAAAACTATCCTATCCATTTTTGAAAAAATGACTTCTAAATATACAGTGGCACTGTGTATAAGGGAGCAAACTCTGAGGCTAATGCAGTGGTGAGAAGTAATCTAGAGCAGAATCTGCCAGCCCAAACTGAGACAAGCACACCCTACCAGGGAGGCTTTGCATCCTCCCAACTCATGACCCTGTGTTCCCAAGTTGAGTACTGGCTTGTTCCCCCCTCAGGTCCTCCTGTCCCTAGAACCCTTTGTCCTTTGCACTTCAGTGACCTCACTGCAATGCTCAGCGTAGCCTTTCTCATAAAGGTTAGCAGGGTTTCTGTGACACCCAAAGGTTGTCTCCAATCGAGTCATGCAAGACACCTTGCTCTGCACACAGTCTGTGTGCACACTCAGGACTGGGAGCCTCTGTCCTGCTGAGCTCTGGCCCTGGTTGGCCTGTGGAGCTGGGAGGGCCAAAGACTCCGGGACTTCATGCTCCTGGCTAGGTCCACATATCTGCCTGAAGAGCCCTTCAAGATTAAAAGTCCCTTTAGATTAACATCTTAGTCTTCTGGGTCCTCACAGTCTGTCTGCTCTGTGCACTCACAGGAGTAATTTTCTAATGCTCAGATAGAAAGAATCACATTTTAAAGGGAGGAGTAAAGAGGGCTAGAGAAAAAGTAGTCTTACCAAACTCACATATTACTCATGCTAGTTGCTATACAGTTTTTTAAAAATTAAGCAGTAGGCATTTGGTCTGTAGATTCATGGTAGATCACCTGCTTAGCATCAGTGAGACCCTAGATTCAATTCTCAGTGGGAAAGGGGAGGGGAAAAGTAAGAACAAAGAAGGATGGGGGAAATAGAAGGAGAGAGGAAGGAAAGACAGAGAATTTTCTCTTTCACATACTCTCTGTCTTCTTTTCTTTTCTTCTTTCCTTTTCTTTCTTTTTTTGGGGGGGTCTCAGGAATCCAACTTAGGACACTGCACTTGCCAGGAATGTGTTTGCACTACTTAGCTATATCACCAAAAGTCCAAGAGAGTTTCTAAAAAATATATAAATCAGTATTTAAGATACAGTAGTTACACGGTTTTTTAATCACTGAATGTCTCTGAATATTAATATCACTGTTTTGGGGCTGATAATTACTTTTCCTCTTTTTGCACATGTCCTCATCCTGACAGGCAATGAGGAGGATCTAGTAGGGTCAACCTCACCTTGGTGACAAAGTTCCTTCTCTCAGGGTTCTTTGAGGACCCTATACAGCAGACACTCTGCAGTCGGCGCTTCCTGCTGCTGTACCTGTTGGCCCTGATAAGTGACCTTCTCACTGTCATTCTTAGCCTGGACCCACAGCCTCAAACACCCATGTACTTCTTCTTGAAGAATTTATACTTACTGGACATCTCTTGGTGTCTGTCCCAATCACAGAGTTCATCATCAACATTCTGAGTCATGACAATTCCATTTCTATTCCAGCCTGTGTCTTCCAGCTCCTTTTAATGACTTCCTTCTCAACTGATGAGATATTTATCCTCACCTCCGTGTCCTATGACTCCTATGTGGCCATCTGCTGTCCCCTGAATTATGAGGTCTTCATGAATGGTGACACTTGTGTTCTGATTGTTTCCTGGGCCATGTTGGTGCTCTTTGGATCTGTGCAGACAACTGGAACATTTTCTGAATCCTTCTGTGGCTCCAATGTCCAAGAATTTTCCTACAATGTCCCATCTTTACTCCAGATTTCCAGCTGTGACATGTTCCTGAAAATTCTGCAGCACTCTGGTCCCACATACATTATGTAGTTATTTCCTTTCATACTTTTAAGAAAGATGATGACATTTTGCTGAAATTTGCTTTCAATCTACATGTCATTTTTAGCACTATGACCATTTTTACAATATTAGGTCACATATCCAAGAGAAGCTGATTTTTTCCCATTTTTCTAATATTCTTTTCCACTCATTTTAAAGGAGAAATATAATTTTTCTTTTGGCAGTATTTTTCTTTGGTTATGTTATCTCCAATATAATCACTGGGCCATGTGTTGGGTATTTTGAATGGGGTTGTTTTCCTAAAGTCTTTTTCAAGGATTTATTTTTGGCTTATAGGAACATTACTCTTCTTTTTGTTTTTATTTGATCCTGACATTTTTCAGAATACTTTAGTTTTAAGATTCCTCTGGTGGAATTTTTTGGATCCTGTATATAAAGAGTCATGACATCTGCAAATAAGGATACTTTGACTTTTTCTGTACCTATTCAAATCCTGATTATTTCTTTCTATTTCCTAGTTGCTCTGGGTAAGTTACAAATCTATATAGTATTTACTGATTAGAAGGATATCCTTATGTTTTCTTCATTTTATTGTGAATATTTTCAGTATTTCTTCACATAGCATGTTGGCAGTGGGTTTGTCATAAATGTCTCTAATCATTCTAAAGCAAAATCATTCCTTGAAAATTATTATCAAGGATTTTATATTGAAATGATTTTAGATTTTGTCAAAATTCATAATATATATATATATATATTCAGATGATTATGAGAAATTTATCCTTATTACTGCTCATGTGGTATATTCCATGTATCTATCTATGTATGTTGAATCATATCCAGGTTGACACTGAATTGGTCCCAATGTGTGGTCTTTTTACTGATTTGTTTTATTGTGTTTGTAAGTATTTTGTGAAGATTCTTGTAACTATATTAAAAAATGTACTTTTACATTGTTTGTTAATTTTTTTCTGATTTTCATATAAAAATAATGCTAGCTTCAAGAAATGAGTTTGGCAATGTTTCTTTTGTTTTAATTTTGTAGAATAGTCTGGTGGTGTTGACATCAATTCCTCCCAGAAGTTTTTACAAAACTCAATAATGAATCTTTTGTGTCCTGGATTTTTATTGGTAGTAAGTTTTTTAAATACAATTTAAATTTCTGTTCCATGTTTATATATCTTCTTGATTGAGTTTTAGTAATTTATATGTGTCTAGAAATCCATTTTTATCTGAAGTTTGCAAAGATAAAATTTTTTGAGAGAGTTATTATACTCTAAATTTCAAAAAGATTTAATCTTTTTCATTTCTGACTATACTGACCCATGTGTTTTCTTCTTTTGGTTCTTGATAAAGCCATCTGGTTGTTGAGAAAGCTGACAAAAAGCATAAATTTGAAAAAGCACAGGCTATTACTGGTACAAGGAAGCACTGACATCCATATGGAAAAGGTTGGAAGAAGAATTCTCTGTCACTCTGCACAAAAATCAATTCAGAATATAATTCCCAAATCCTTGAAACTGTGGGAAAAAAGCATAAGGCAAATATTTGCTGTCTTACATACTGACAAGACTGCCTAAGTGAGACAAATAGCACAGGAAATCATAGAATCATAAAATAGGCTTGCATCCAAATGAAAATCTTCACAGAAAGACAGACATATACAGGGTGCAGAGAAAAGCTAGAGAAAGTAGAAAACTGCTGGATGTTCTTCCAATTTAAGAAATAGATTTATTCAGCTAATTGGTATAAGGAAACTAAAAAGATGCTGGTACAAATTAATGAAATTGATAGAAAAACTTCAACTCAATGAATCCATGAATTGAAGAGTAGGTCCTTCAAAAGAATAAATAGACAAAATTTAGCTGATCTAATTTTGTTGTAATGTCATACTGTATTTGTTACAGTGCATGAATGAAATACTTTGAAATCAGTTAATCCAGCATTGTTCTTCTTAGTCAGTATTCTTTGGATACTTGGGTGCTTATGCTGTATATGAACTTTAGTTTTACTTTATCAGTTTTATGAATAATATCTTGGAGATTTTGCTGGATATTACACTGAATGTGTATACTGCTTTTAGTAACATGACCACTTTAACAATATTAGTTCTGCCTATGAAAATGTAAGATTCTAGAATCTTTTAATATTTTTTTCATTTCTTCAGTGTTTCATGATTTTTATTGTACAGGATGAGTAATATATGTACAGGGTTCAAAACCCAAAAAGAATGAAAAAGAATTTCTGGAAATCAACAACAGTGTAGGGGGTGAAGAATATCATTGGTGGTTTCACTGACACTGAGTATGAATGAAGAAACAATAAATGGAAACAGTCAGGGGGACCCAGATTCCAGCTTTGGGCACTCACCATGCACTCTGACGCAATCCCAGTGCATGGAAAGGGACTTTGCGCCTGCTCTTAGGCAGTAAGGCCACCCACTGCATCCCAGACTATCACGGGCTGCACACAGGAATGGGGGCCTAACTGGGCCTAACTGGGTCATGCTCAGAGACCATCAAGCAGCCAGGAGGACCCAGAATCCAGCCTCAGGCCCTGACAACACTCTGGCAGAATCCCAGCACATAGAAAAAACTTGAAATTTTGCTCCCAGGTGGTGACCCTTGGATTACAGCAGATTAACTGTGCCAGTGTGGTGAGTATGCCCCTAAAATAGAGGTGCAGAGTGGGTAAATAGGGCCAGTAGTAAAGCCCCCTCCAACTAACTGTAAGACCTTGGTGAGTCTGAAAAGAGTGTGGGTGACCACCTCCTACACACAGAAAACATCAAGCAGAATGAAAATGAAAAAATGTAAAAGCAAAATGCATTCTCAAACATCTAGTCCACCAAAAGCAAGTGCAGGAGATATTGAAAAAGTAACACAAAAGAAACACACCTCTGAACCTCTGAAAAGATAGAGAGTGAAATAAAAAAAAACAACTCCATGAGGCAATAGAGGAAATCAAATTAGAAGTACTCTCCCACATAAAGATAGAAATAACAACCTTAGTAAATGAGTTGCTGAGCACAGCTAAAGAAGAAATTGAGAAAAAAGTACAGGAGCTTGGGAAATTGATTGAAACCATGAATGAACAATATAGAAAATATGCAGAATTCATGAAACAAATTGAAAGAGACATCCAAGAAACAAGAAATTCTAATCAAAGCTTGCAAAACCGCTTAAATGAAACTGATGATAGGATTTCAGACCTTGAGGACATGATTGCAATTAGTGATCATGAAAGGATAGAACTTTTAAAAACAACAAAGCAGCATGAAGTGAAAATCCAACAGCTTCAAGATGATGCCAAAAGCAACAATACAAAATATTCACAGAAGTAATAGAAGAAAATTTCCCAAACATGGGGAAATAATCTGATATGCAGATAAGTGAGGCATATAGAATGCCAAGCAGTCACAATCAACAAAAATCCACACCCAGACACATAATAATTAAGATTGCAGACATGTAGCATAAAAACAGAATTCTCAATAAAATATTGGCAAACAGGATGCAGCAAATCATCAAGAAGATTACATACCATGACCAAGTGGGATTCATCCCAGTCCTGTAGGGATGGTTCAACATATGTAAATCAATAAATGTAATCCACCATATCAATAGATCCAAAAGCAAGAATCACATGATCATTTCTATAGATGCAGAAAAAGCTTTTGATAAGATCCAACACCTATTCATGATAAGAACCTTACAGAGAATTGGAAGAGATGGTCTTTACCTCAGTATGACAAAGGCCATCTACAACAAACCAACAGCCAGTGTCATATTAAATGGCGAAAAACTGAAAGCCTTTACATTGAAATCAGGCACAAGACAAGGATGCCCCTTATCAATGCTCCTATTCAATATGATACTGGAAATACTAACCAGAGAAATTAGATGAGAGACAAATAAAAGGAATAAAGATAACAAAAGAAGAAGTTCAATTATCATTATTTGCAGATGACATGATACTCTACATTGAAGACCCCCAAACCTCCATTGAAATTCTCCTAGATATAATAAATAAATTCAGCAATGTAGCTGCATACAAAGTCAGTGCTCAAAAATCAATAGCATTCTTATACACTAATAACAAAATCACCAAGAGAGAAATAAAAGAAGTCACATCCTTCACACTAGCATCCAAAAAAATGAAATACTTAGGAATTAACTGATGAAAGATGTGAAATAGTTGTACACTGAAAATTATAATACCCTGAAAAAAGAAACCAAACAGGACCTCAGAAAATGGAAGGACATCCCTTGTTCATGGATAGGAAGAATAAATATTGTAACAATGGCCATTCTCCCCAAATTGTTATACACATTCAATGGAATCCCAATGAAAATACCACTAACATACCTCATAGATCTAGAGAAATAACTCCTAAAATTCATCTGGAACCAGAAGAGACCTAGAATAGCAAAGGCAATTCTAAGCAGCAAAGCCAAGGCAGGAGGCATCACAATCTCTGAGTTGAAGTTATACTACAAAGCTACTGTAATAAAATCAACATGGTATTGGAATAAAAACAGACATTTAGATCAATGGAATAGACTAGAAAATACAACTACAAACACACTGAACCACCTTATCTTTGACAAAGGGGCCAAGCATGTTTACTAGAAGAACTACAGTCTCTTTAATAAATGGTGCTGGAAAAAACTTGGCTACCCATATGGCAAAAACTATAATTAGAACCATTCCTATCACCATGTACTAAATTAAAATCCAAATGGATCAAAGATCTAAATATTAAAGCAGAAACAATAAACCTGTTGCAACACAAAATAGGTAAAAAACTTGAAGACATAGGAGAAGGTTCAATAACTGAGATCACATCTTATTAAAGAGTTTCTGCATGTCCAAAGAAATCTCCAGCAGAGTGAAAAGAAACCCACAAACTTGGAAAAAAATCTTAGTTAACTGTTCCTCAGACAAAAGACTTCTGTCTAGAACTTATAAAGAATTTAAAAAAATCAGACCCCCAAAATTCAAAGACCCAATCCAAAAATGGGCATCTGAGATGAACACACAGTTCTCAGATGAAGAAATACGAATGACAAATAAATACATGAAAAAATGTTCATCATCATTTGTCGTTAGAGAAATGCAAATTAAAACCATACTGAGATACCATCTCATTCCAGAAAGAATGGCCAGGATCAACAAAACTACAAACAACAAATGCTTTGAGAGGCTGTGGGGAAAAAGGAACTCTTCTGCACTTTTTGTGGGAGTGCAGACTGGTGCAACCACTGTGGAGGTCAATCTGGAGATTTCTTAAAGCAGCAGTTGGAGGTCTCATTTGACCTAGCTATACCACACTTAGGCATATTCACAGAAGATCTGAAAACATCTTACCACAGTGATATATGTGCACCCATGTTTATAGTGGTACAATTTGTAATAGCCAGATCTTGGAAACAACCTAAGTGCCCATCAGCTGAGGAATGGATAAAAAAATTTTGGTACTTTTATACAATGGAGTACAACTTAGCTATAAAGAATGATCACATTGAGGTATTTATAAATTAATGGATGCATCTTGAATCTATACTCATAAGTGAAAGAAATCAAACTCACATGTATAAACACTATATAGGCTCCCTAGAGTATGAAATGGTAAGAGTACAGAAAATTTTATGGAAACCATGGTTCACCATTATACTGCTTTGACATCTTATGTTTTCATTCATTGGTTGGAATGTTTTTATTCTGTTTTGTTTGATCTTCATATATGTGATCATATGAAAAATTACTTTGAAGACAAGAAAATATGGCAGCCAGTGTTGATTTAATATCATCTTTCACTGAAATCCTACCATGCTTTTGTTATTCTCTCACCATTGGTTCTATCACATTGTGTCTGATTGGATTTTAATATGTATGATAGTAAAAACAAAATTTTTATGGAAAATGAGATAATATAGCAGCCATTGTTCATGTTTGGTTATATGGTTCAGAATGCCTTGGAATAGTTCCTTTCTCTTGAGTTGTTTATTCTACTTTGTTATGCTTGACACTATTGTGTGTAAAGCTAAGCTCAACTATTTCAAAGAAAGAGGCATTATGATAGCTACAGTTAATATCCAATTATCTTGTTGTGAAGTGCTGTGTTGCTTACGTTGTTCTGTTCTGATCTGCTTAAATCTGTCCTCTTTTGTTTTATTCTCTTTAAAATAATAAAAAAGACACAACTCACTTACCAAGGAAAGTGCATTACAATCACAGCAGACTTTTCAGCAAAAACTCTCAAGTCAAGAAGAGCTTGGAATGAGGTATTTCAAGCTCTGAAAGCAAACAGCTTTCAACCCAGACTGTTGTACCCAGCAAGTCTTTCATTCAAATTTAATGGAGAAACAAGGTACTTCCATGACAAAGAACAACTGAAGAAATTTATGTCCACCTATCCAAACCTAGATAGAGTTCTGAGACATACTACACAGAGATAAAAATGACCACAATCCCCAAAACAACAACAGAAAGAAACCACCAGGTAGGAAAACAATTAATTAAGGGGAAAAGCATAAATCAAACAGCTGGAATATAACATGGCAAAGTCAAGCCAGTACCTATCAGTGATATCCATAAATGTAAATGGCCTCAATTCACATATAAAAAGAAATAGACTGACAGAATGGATCAAGAAACACAATCCCACAATATGCTGTATACAAGAAACATATCTGACCCAAAAGGAAATTCATAGTTTTCAGAGAAAGATATACAAATAGCAAATAAATACCTGAAGAATTTTTCACCATCACTGGTCATTGGAGAAATGCAAATTAAAACAGCTTTGAGATTCCACTTTACTCCAGAAAGAATAGCTGCCATCAAGAAATCAACTGATAACAAATGGTGGTTAGGCTGCGGGGAAAAAGGAACACTGCTCTACTGTTGGTGGCAATGTAGACTGGTGCAACCATTATGGAAATCCATATGGAGAATTCTCAGAAGACTAGGATTAGAAGTTCCATTCAATACAGCTATTCCCTTCCTGGGTATTTTCCCCGAAGAACTGAAAAGTTCATATCACAGTGATATATGTGTACCCATGTTCATAGCTGCACAATTTGTGATAGCTAAATCCTGGAAACAGCCAAGACACCCATCAACTTCAGAGTGGATGAAAAAGATGTGGCATTTTTATACAATGAAATATTACTCAGCTATAAAAAAGGATGACCTTGAGGTCTTTATAGGCAAATGGAGACAACTTGAGACTATCCTCACTAGTGAAGTAAATAAGAATCATATTTATAAATATCATATTGTGTCTCTAGTATAAAAAGTAAATCAGAACTACAAGAGTAATAAAACCAAAATGTGTAATTGGTATTGTAAAAAAGAGGAAAAGAAAGTGCTCTAAGGGATACAACTGTATGTATGTTTGAGTGTGCAAAATAGATGACCATATTGCTGAATCTTTGTTGTATCTTTGAGCAGTACTGTTTGTAGTCTGACTGATTGAATATTTACTATGTACCCTTTAAATTTGTAACTTGAACAACTACATCCAGGATGACAGTACATAATTTATAAATTACTGATTTCTTAGTGGGGCTTTTTCTCATTCTCCTTTTTCTTTCTTTCTTTTAGAATTCTGTATTATTGTTACCCATTTTTCTGTTTTTTTCTCTTCTCTTTAAATAAAATTTTAAAAATGTATAATTGCTATTGTAAAAAAAGAGGAAATAGGAAGCACTATATAAGATATAGCTGCATGTATGTTTAGGTGTGTGGGATTGACAAGCATATTTCTAGGTTCTTGTGGGATTGTTGAACAGATCTGTTTGCACTCTCACTGCTTTAGTGTTCACTTTGTGTGCTTTAATTCTGTAACCTGAATAACTATTTCTAAAATAACAATATGTAATTTATCAACTAGTGATTTCTTACTGTTTATCTTCTTTTCTTGTAATTCTGTGATATTTCTACCATTTTCCTGTTTTTTTCTCTTTAAATAAAAAAGAATCATATTTATAAATATCATATTGTGTCTCGTGTAAAAATTAATAAGAAATGTAGGAGTAATAAAATCCAAAATGTGCAATTTCTATTTTAAAAAAGAGATGAAAAGAAAGTGCTCTGAAAGATATAACTGCAAGTATCTTTAAGTGTGTAGGATTGGTAACCAGATTACTAAGTTTTTGTTGGATCATTGAACAGAACTGTTTGCAGTCTCACTGTTTAAATGTCCACTTTGTATGCTTAAATTTTGTAACTTGAACAACTATTTCTAAGAGGACAGTATATAATTTATTAACTGAAAAAGTAATAAGAAATGTAGGAGTAATAAAACCCATGATGTGTAATTTGTATTGTAAAAAAGAGGAAAAGAAAGTGCTCTAAGAGATATAACTGCATGTATGTTTAAGTGTGTAAGATGGATAATCATATTACTAACTTTTTGTTGGATCATTGACAAGAACTATTTGCAGTCTCATGGTTTGAATGTCCACTTTGTGTGCTTCAATTCTGTTAGTTGAAGAACTATTTCTAACATGACAATATGTAATCTGTCAACTAGTGATTTCTTAGTGTTTATTTTATTTCATTTTTTGAATTTTGTATTATTGCTTCCCTTGTTTTCTGTTTTTTCCCCTCTTTAAATAAAAAATATTTTTACATCAGCTGTTTACTTGCATACAAAACCAAAAAGATACATAAGAAATAAAAATCTATGTGAACTATAATATAAATGCAAACTAAAGTCTACTGAAGAAATAACCTCTGTCTCACACTCAAGGCAGACTTCACACAGGAAAACAGTTAAGTACCTTGGTCGTTGTGATAATGTCTATTTGTTCTTAAGTTTTGATGTGTTGAAAAATTCTGTTTTATGATGAGATTATATCTCAGCATACCAGGGATCAAACTTGACCTCACACTTGCCAGGCAAGTTCTTGTGCCATTGAGCTAAATCCCTGGCTCTTGAAAATGTATTATATTATCTTAATTCAGATTGAAATTCAATGTTTTTGTTTACTGCAATGTCTGATTCATCTTCACACATGCTGATTTTGGGGTATCCAGATGGGGTGTGATTGTTCATGAATATCATGAATGCTAAACTGTAGAGATTCTCTATTTTATTCCTGTTTGCATATGAATAGGTTTTGTGTTTATAATTTTTTTATTTATATTTATTTATTTATTTATTTGTTACTAGGTGTTGAACGCATGACCTTGTGCTTGCCATGCAGACCCATGTGGCAATGAGCTAAATCCCCAGCCCCAAGATTATTTCTTTACTGAACTTCAACTATGACCCCTGCCTTGTGTGTGATAGCCTCAGTTTTGTCCAGATCTTTCTTTGTCTGTGTTTCTTCTCTCTTCCCCCACTTTATGATTCACTTTATTACATGAAATTGTTATGGTAGTTGAGGTGAAAATAAACATCAGATGTACTGTGAGACTTTCAAACCTGTGAGAAAGGACAGAAGGTACATTCTCCTTATGGCAAGCAAATCTTCACTTAAAAATCAGTGAGACACAAAGGCAGGATTTTTAAGCATATAAGACCTAGAGGTAGTTGGACATGTAGCTACTCTCTCTCTTTTTCTTTGACTTTATTAGACCTCTTCATTTAGAGTTTATGATCACTGGGTTTCTCTTTTCTAGCTGCCTGATTGAGGACTATGTTGTATCTCTCCATGTCAGCTGTGGTCAGTGCAGTAACTAACAGTACTACTGTGTTACCGTGCAAATGCCACACACCAAACACTAAACTGAAGAATTTACCAATGAGACACTTTTCCTAGATTTCTTCACATGTGGCTGAATTCCTGACCAGTGTGTCTGGGACTGCTTATTGTCCAGTGATTTCAGGGAATGCTTTTGTGTTATGTTCAGTTTTTCCATTTCTTTTCCCTCAGGTGTGAAGCATGGTCAGATCATTTTTTTCCTAGCCCATCAAATGTGGAAGTGAGAGCTCTGCCCACAGGACTCAGCAACTTGGTCCTTAGGTGGTTACGGCAATGCTTCAAAAATGCAGATCAAACACAACCTGTTTTTCCATGTTTGTAGAGGTTTCATTCAGCACCATCAACACTAACAGCTGCTCTAAGACCTCAGTAGGTGAAGAATAAAGTATAACTCAACCTCACTGAGTGATCACAAATAGCTGGGCTATAATTACATGACTTTTGGAAAGGGGGTATTATAAAGACAGAAGTCACTTCAGAGACTGTGGGATTAGATTAATGTTGGATGAGATACATGAAGCACAAGGATGTATTTCTAAAGTTTTTTATTTTACAGCAGTTTTTTTTTAATAAAAAATTTACAAAGTTTTAGAAAGTTCCTATATGGCACAGGTCATGTTTCCTTTAATAATAATACCTAATGTTGGTGCAGTGTATCTGTCACAGTCAATACACCATTCTGATGCAGTTATTAGCTAAAAGCCATACTTTATAAAGATTTTCTTATTATCAACCGAATGTAAACATTATGCTCACAGTCCTTCCTAATGGACCATTTTACAGTACATTTATATTACATTTGTCAGGATTTGTTCCCTTTTTTCTTTAATGTCCTCATGTTTGATGATCTGGAGAACTGGAGATTTTTGGACAGGTTTTTTAATAATTTCCTCCAACTCAGATTTGCCTGATTCTTTCTCATGAATCTTAGTGGTGTTCCTGGAAAGACAATAACAAGACAAGGTCCCAGTTTCTTCGCTCCTTGCCAAGAGGTAGATGTGCCATATCCAGTGCAGCTTTTGAAAGCCCCAAGGGGAGGACAGTGCAGGATGAAGAAATGCAGACGAGAGTCACAGTGCAGAGAGCTGAGGTCAGGGAGACCTCCCTCCTGGTGTGAGACAGGAACTGCCCAGCAACTAGTAAGTGTGTTTATTTATGCAGTTAGCAGGAGGGAGAAAACACATGAAAACCCTCTTCTAAGGGGAAAAGAAAAACAACTTGTTCTCCCTGTTCACAAGTGGACTTGCTTTAGTGCCAAATTCACAGTCTATCTCTTGTGCAGCTGCTCCCCATAATTGAGCAACAGTTTTATATCTGTGGTTGACTATGGGGATCACCTGTCAGATGTCACACCCACAAAGTCACACACCAGCCCTGCCAACAATGCACAAGATACTCTGCAGAGAAAGACCACTGTGTGTGCCTGTACATGAAGGTCTGGGAGACAGTTTATATAACAAGACAGAATAAAGTGTTTGGTTTTGTGCATGGGAAGTCTTTGTCCTTTTCTATTTAAGCATTGTTTCATGTGTATAAATACAGAAAAATGATATTTATATTTCATGTTGGCATACAATCCAATAATACTTTAGTTAGTATTTTCCTTTGTTTTTGCTGTTTCCATTGGAAATTCATCCAGTAGAATCTTTTAAAATAAGCTCTACTATCACAGGGTTTGCTTTGAGAGGTTTTTGATTGTTTGATCATTACCATAGTTTGTGACTTTCATTTAGACAAGAGGCTCTGAGCTCATTGTGAATCTTTCCTACCCTGGTTAGTACATGAGATGGTTCCCAGGATGCTAAGCATGATACCTGGTCTCCAAGACAACTGTGATCCCAATAAAGTATCTGCACAGCCAGTGTGTGGCACCATGGGAGAAGCTCATGCAAAGGTAAATTGTAACTGCTTTCAAGGAGATGCTCCTTCCTGGAAGAAAGAGCTGGTGAGACACAGGACAGGAGCCTCACTCCCCCATCCTCTCCCTAAGCTTCTCAGAAAATCACTTGCATTGCTGTGTGGATGGTCCTATGAAGGTAGGTACAGGAGTTCCTTCTGGGTGCTGTTTATCACTTTTGGTCACTCTCTTGGATGACATTGGAGAATGGGGGTAGCAGAGAAAAAAGAAATGTTCTGCATAACTTATGTTCTTTTTTCTCAATAAGCTCTTTCCCTTTCTCAGCATTTCGCTTCCTCACTCTGTGTAAGTCTCCCAAAGCCATGCGTAAATCTTTCCCTCTGCTTCACTTCCTCCATCCTTCTTAGAGCATCATGTCTCACTCTCCATGACCAATCACTGTTCTACCATCCCCCTCCCCCAGTCTGTTTGATTTATGCAATGGTCAGCTTGCTGCTAAAGGCACAGGCCAGGATGCCATCTGTTCAGCAGAGCACTGACTACTTTCCCCTCTGGCTTTCAGCTGGCACAGGAAGGGAGCTGGTCCTCCCTCCTCTTTACACAGATTCTGACCTGTGCTGTGCTCAGTTATCAGTGCAACTCACCATGCACTGTCATAAAAGGTAACATTGCTGCAAGGTAAGTTGTGAAGCAGGTGGTGCTGCATCCCAGTTGCTTATTTGTGAAACTCTATGTAGTGAGCTCTCTAAATACATGTGTCTCATAATGGCCACCTGATAATTTCTTCCATACCTTTCAACTTTTTAACTATCTTCATGTTGACATCATATCACTAATATTTTGCTAAAGGTTTAGGCAGAATTTCTTTAGAGAAACCACATACCACTATTGGGTCCTCACCTAGATCCCCAATGTCCCAAATGAGTGTATGGTGGAGGCTTAAATAAAATGAGACAAATGGTATGATTTTGGGGCTCCAGGAGGGTCAAAACACTTTAGCTGAGCTTGAGACTCTGAGGGCTAAGAAAAAGACTACTCTGGACCAGCCTAATTTTATTAGGACCAACAACAAAAGGTGGGGAAACTGAGGAAAGCACAGGAAATGAGCAGAACCTCCAGAGCCAGTTCAAAGACCAATTTAGATGAGCTTACCTCCAGGAGAACATTTATGGTAGGAGAGAAAATGCAAGAGTGAAATTCCTTCAGCTGCAGTCTTTTTTACTTAATTAGTGTTGGAGCCAAGGTGTCTTCAGCTGTGGCCTTATCTTACCCTTTGAGGTATCTCTGGCCTCACAGGCCACTACAGACCTCAGCCAGGACCAGTGACTCATAGAGGTTCACTTACTATGAATCAGCTCCCATCGCCAGGCAAGGGGCCAAGACCTAGGACAGACTCACAGATAAACAGAGAAAACCAATTAGTTAAATTTAAATCCTGCTCAGAGTTGCTTCGTAGGGTCTCCAACATACCACAAGTATATATACAGCCTTATAAAGCATGTGAAGTGGAACTCGCCCTCAGAAAATAACGACGTGATACAGATACTGATGTGCACATCCACTGAAGTTAAAGTAAAGGAGACCTTTTCTTTACATGGTGACTGCAGAGTGCTGGGCTGGCTTCCAAGGCACAGGTTTGGGGAGCAATACAGGGAGTGCATGGCTGCATGAGCTTGTGTAGAACAACTAATTGAAGACACATATATTCCAGTATTTGGTCTTCATATTTTCAACTTTGAAAAGCCACTTTTAAAATCCCTTTTCCCTTCCTGCTGAAATTCCTCTTCCTTTGCTTTTGGTCTCTCTTGTTATTGTCATCTTCATTCATTAAAAGTCAAAATTCAAATATAGAAAAATTTTATTCATTTCCTTTAACCATCTATTCAATTTGCTTTTCTGATATTAATTCTGTATACTCAAAAGCAAAGATGAAATTAAAGCATTGATATAGGGCTTGAACTCTATCAGTCATCTTGATTGGGATGTGTCTAAATTAGACAGAAGATAATTTTCTTGTTCTGTTTTATTTGCAATGGTTTTGGATTTTATAGAAGGCTATGTTCAACATTAAAATACTGCTATTTTCCATGGATTCAGTCACTCAAATTAGGTGACTTTAAGCTATTCTTTTCTATATGATGAAAATGGAAACTATTGGTGTTTTGAAAAATTTTAAATGCTCCCTCTCCACATCAACTCATAATATTCAAATGTGATAGGATTTGTATTAAAAATAGTAATAGTTTTATTTGGGAAAAACAGTAGGGGCAGTGTTCAGATGTTAGTATGAAGGGTTTTATTGATAGGAACTGTATCTCAGTTGTGAAAGGTCAGACCTCCCTTCTCCATCCCAACTCCACCTCTTGGGATTACACTGTAGTGAGAGAGAAAAGAGCAGAGCTGGTCAGGAGTTGAGCAATCATCACAGGAAGGATGGGAAATGCTTTTCTGCAGGACAGATGGGAAGGCTGAGCCTGTTTTCCAGGTAGGGACAGAGGACACTTCTGAGTCCCACCAGGCCATGCCAGACATCAGGCTGAGTAGACTCTGCTCTCCTGTGAGTGTGCAAAGCAGACAGACCCTGAGGACACAGGGGACTAAGGTGCTAATCCTACAGGGACTTTAATCTTAAAGAGCTCCTCAGGCAGATATGTGTATCTAGAGAGGATCATGAATCTTGGAATCTCTGATCCTCATTGGAATGTAGAACAACCTGGGAGGGGACCATATGTCTGGTTGGCTCTGAGCTCAGCACGACTGGGTTCACAGTCCCTTGGATGTACACCCAGCATGTGCATCATAAGACAATTTATGTGATGGGGCTGCAGTTGACCTTTCAGGGCTCACGATAACCCCTCTAACCTTGTGGAGAGAGAAGGGCTTCCCTGAGAATTACAGGAAGAACACTGGAGTGATGGACAGCTCAAAGGAACTCTAGGGACCCAAGAATCTGAGGGCTTAAAGGAGCCAGCCCCTCTCCAGGGGAGCCCAGAGCACCTCACCTTCATGTAACACAGCACCTCTCTGGTTGGGTGTGATGTCTCTATGCTAAACAACTGCACTGGAGAGGGAAAGAAAAGCAGATGGTGTAATAACATCTATACAAAGAATTTAAATTTTTCATCAAAACCCAGGGAAACAATATTCTTGCCTTGCAAATGGGAAGGGACTGAGTAATTGTGAGGTCACTATATAATGACAAATGTTTCACATTTTACTTTTAGTTTTTAGTCTCATATGTTTGTTTCTAAGGAATTGACTACTAGTTACAGAATGTCCTAACAGAGAAATCTCTCCCAGCTCCTCTTCCAGCAGCTTGGTCGACTGATGGACACATTATTGACTGACTTCATATTTCAGTACACAGCTGAAGATGGTTCACCAATGACTTCTAATGCACACAAAATTTACACCAATGAGGATAATACCAATTCACATAAGGGGCACCCTATACCCTATTCCAGCTATTATTCCACAGCCAAACTCAGAAATCTCAATGGGAAAAATCAGTCTCTCTTAATTTCTCATTATTTTGGAGACACATAGAAATTGTTTCTTATGCCCGAATGAATTTAATTGAATCACTTTGAACTGTTGCTTCCATCCTTGTTTTATTATTTGAATACAAAGTTAACTATCCTGGTGATTTTAAACTTCCAATATAACTCATGATGATAAAACTATGCATATCTCAAGAGTGCACACTGAAATAACAGACTATGTGCTGTATGCGTATTTGTCTATTTTGGAAGAACATAGCACATCTCAATTCCATCTAAGCCCCTTTCTCTTCCCTTCCCCCAGTTTCTTGTTCTTCCCTGTTACAAAGGTTCTCTCTGTTGCCTATGATCTCAATTGTTTTGATCTTTATTTATACCATGAATTTCTCATGTAAGAGAAACTATGTGATTTGTAATGTTTGTGTCTGATATTCTTCAGTTCACATGATGGCCCCAAGTTGCCCATTTTCCTACTAAAGGCCTCAAGTTTATCTCTTTAAAGATGGTAAATAATACTGCATGGTGTATAATACACCAGTTTCTTCCTCATTCATGCATGCTGGCCTCAAGGCCACTTCCTGTATTGAGCTAGAGTGAGCTGTGATGATACGGACATGGGTGGGCTTGCAGAGATGTGTTTAGTTGTCCTTTCTCCTGTACATTCCTCTTTTCTAACTTTCTCTGTGTTCTAATAATCTTTTATTTTTCTAAATTTTTCATTGATACTGTAGTATGATGTTTATAACTCACCATTTTGGTTTTAGACTCCTCCTGAAACTTTATGACATGAGGAATCGGACACTTCCGAGAGGGTTCTTGCTCCTGAGACTGAGCAGGGCACTGCTTGGGCTTCAGGCCACCCTCTTTTCCCTTGTCTACCTGGTGGGCATGATGGATAATCTGACTATCCTCCTTCTCACAGTTCTTGACCACCACCTCCACACCTCCTGTACTTCTTCCTCAGGTGTCTGTCCTGCTTGGATCTGTGTCTCACTACAGTCCCAGAATCCATTGTCAACAGCATCACCCTCAGTGACTCCATCTCTTTCTTGGTGTGTGTGTGTTGGCTCTTCCTCATGGTCCTTTTGACAGGGTCAGAGGTGGGAATCCTGACTTCCATGTCCTATGATCACCATGTCAACATCTGCCACCCTCTGTACTATGAGGCTGTCATGAGCAAAGGGTGCTGTGTCCAGTTGGTGACTATGTCCTGGCTCAGTGGAGTGGTGTTTGGGATTTTGTATTCAGCTGAGATGTTCTCTCCAGAGTTCTGTTGTTCCAATTGGATTCACCAGTTTTTCTGTGATGTCCCTTCCCTATTAGAGCTTAGTTGTTCTGAAGAGCACGCTGTCATCAGTGTCAGTGTGCTCCTTGGGGGCCTCTATTGGTTCTCATGTTTGGCTTGCATGGTGGTCTCCTATGTGTTTATTTTCTCTATCTTGATGAAAACTCCACCTGCACACCCCACCTAGTGGTTGTGGGCACCTTTCTTTTCACTAGTGCTGTTGCTTATTTGAAGCCTGCCTTCAATGCTCCTCCTATTCTAGACTTTCTGTGCTCTGGCTCTACTCTGTGGTGTCTCCTGCACTGAACCCCATAATCTATGGCTGAGGAACAGGGACATTCAGTCAGCCCTGTGTAAAGTACTAATGATGCGAGACATGGACCCACAGAAAGATAACTATCACTGAAGGAGTCAGCACATTGGCTTTTTTGTTCCTCCCCCTTCTACCTGTCATACCCTAAGGTTTTTAGTGCTGATCTCAGGGTGTCATTTCAGTACAAAGCAAGTCATTTCCTGAACTGCTTCACTTTACAGCTTTGTGTTACAGAGAGTGTGATGGTTTTTCTTTGTACCTTTGGTAAATTTTATTCTTATCCCACCCTTCCATTGCCTGAAAATTGTGTGTAGTGCTTGTTCCTCCTTCACTTTCATCTTTTCTGACTTTCTCTGTGCACTGTTAATCTTTTATTTTTCTAAACTTTTCATTGATGCTTAGACTTTGATGTGATTTGTAATTCTCAGTCTTCAGTGAAAAATATTTTAAATTAAATTTATGATTTAAACCTAATTGTGCAGGTTTGTCTTTAATATATCACTGCTTTCATTTGTTGAATTCATTTTGATGTATTCAATATTATAATTCATTTAATCTTTGACATCTTTTGTTTTTTTCTGAAATAAATTATCTTGCTGAGTACAGCTATTATTATCATTACTGGAAGTTGTAACTATGCTGTACAATTCTGATGTTTTCTGAGCATACATTCAAATTTATGAAAGTGGCATGGGACTACTGTTTCCAAATGTGATAGGTCCTACTTCCTCCACAATTTCAATGCCTCATGACATTTCCAATATCCTCAGTAAATAAAATTATGTTTTTTATGCCTATCGGAAACAGTTCTGTCACCCTGGCCAGTGTTATACTGCTTCCTTAGGAGCAGAAATATTAATGTTTGCTGAGCACCACCACCCCGTCACCCAGTGTAACATCTTCCAGTCCTCCCACAGGGCAGGAGGGAGCAGTGCACTGAGCAACTTGGGTATCTGAGGCCCAGAGAGGAAGCAGAGAGGTTTTAGGCACACAGGCAATGGCATGGGAATGGTAAGTGCTGCCTGTGGCCACTGGGAATGCCTTGAGACACTGTCTGCTCACTGAAAGTTTTTAAAATTTGCTCTTATTGATGGCTTCATGGATCATTCTATTTGTACAAATTCTACTCAAATTTCAAAGTGTAGTAAAATGTGCCTCTGAAGAATTATAAAGCACTTGATTTGACATTTTAAATTTCTAAACACATGTGATTTGGGTCTTTGCTCCTTGCTATGCAAATTTCTACATTATTATTTGGTCTGGGCTGCATTTCCACTTGAAATCAATACCCTACTGCTTAAGGCTGATACAGTAATGCCCTTGGAGAATACTTATATCAGCAATTGCAAATGGAAAGCAGGGCAATTATTAAATGTGTTAAAGTGGGCTTATATCTCAGTTCTAAACTCCTGGTGTCTAAAAACAGATATTAAAGAGTTTCCTGGTGAGCTTTGTAGTTGGGGCTAACAAATTTCAGAATATCATAAAATGGAAATCCACAACTGTGCAGTCAGGCATATGGTTGCAGTAGAGTAAATTTCCTTTGAATTCTAATAAGAGATAAGTTTGATCACATTGTGTGGCAGAAATCTATTGCACATAAATTAAATTTATAATCTAACACATCATTAACATGCTTGTCTCATTCAGTTGGTACATAAAAAATACAGAACAAAAATACCAGATAATTTACAAGAATCCATTCAAATATTAAGCTTGTATCTATACATTTTAAAATTCTATCAAATTATCTTGCTGTCAAGCACCTTTTGTCAAGAAATTTTCTGCTCCCAAAAGAAAACATCATTTGAACATGTCCCCTAAAGGAGAAGGGATCTCTCTATCCTGTAGCCTGTAATTGATGGGGTTCATAAATGGGGGACGATTGCATAGCACAAGGATGCTAGAAGGTTTTTTCAGTGATCCTTTATTTGTGATCAGATATGGAGCAGCAACCAACCCAGAAATTAAAAATGAAGAATGGCCAACTGTGGGATTCAGGTATATATGGCTTTGAGATGAGCTCCCACTAAATGAATACTAAGCACTGTTGAAAGTATATGCACATATGTCACAAATAAAAACACAAAAAACACAAAGCTGACACAAATACTTCAAGGCCCACAGACTCATCAAACTGAATGTCTGAAGTTGATACCCTCAGAATTTGAGATACATTACAGAAATATTGATGGATCACATTGGACTTTGTGAAGGGAACCCTGAACATGGTCACCTGTAGATCACACAGTAGACCAGGACACGGACACAGGAGACCCCTGCTGCCTGTGTGCACAAATTCTGGGTAATGAAGAGCCTATAGTATAGAGGATGGAAAATTTTCATATAGAGGTCACAGAACATGACTACAAGGAGAGCACACTCTGCAAATGCAAAGAAAATATGCAGGAAAATTTAAGCAGCACATTATTTGAGGAAAATGGAGTTGCTACCTGTAAGGGAATTAATAATTGATTTGGGAACAATAACAGAGATGCTGCAGTCTTTGAGGGACAAGTTAACTATAAAAAAGTACAGTGGAGAGTGAAGACACAGGATTGTCATTATGAATGCAATGGTGACAAGGTTTCCATCCAGAGATCTCAGGTATATCACAAAGAAAAATAGACTTTGCAATACTTGGAGCTCTGTAGAATTTGAGATGTTCATCTGAAGGAATTCTCTGATCATGGTGCAGTTGTTTATTTGGCTAATAGTGTGCAGCCTTTTTGGGGTCACAAACTAAAGTGGTAAGATCCTGCTATGATATAAAGAAAATACATCCTTTAATGCAAGAGTATAGCTGTTAATTTGAACTCAGGAGAAAAGAAATCAGCAAGAAAAGCAATTCTATAAATGCAGATGACAGCACAGTATTGCAAAAAAAAAAAAAAGACCTGAGAATCAGTAGGACAGAATACAAGATGAAGACACAAGCACAAACACATGAAAAAAACTTATCTTGGGCAAAGGAGCAAAACATGCTCCCTGGAAGAAATATAGCCTCTTTAAAAGATGTTGCTGGAAAAACTGGCTTTCCACATGTCATAGAGTACAATGAGAAACATATCGTTCACCATGCAATAAACTAAATTAAAAATGAATCAAAGATTTAAGTGTTAAACAGAAACACTAAATATACTGTAAGAGAAAATAGGTAGAAATCTTGAAGACATCGGTGTAGGCAGAGAGTTCATGCACAAAACTCAGACCGCCATGGTAAGCACAACAAATAATCAACAGACTGGATTTCATCTTATTTAAATGCTTTTTCATCACAAAAGAAATCACTAACAAAGTGAAAACACAACCTACAGAATGAGAAAAATACGGACATTTATCCCTTAGACAAGGTACTTATATCTAAAACATACAAAGAATTTTTAAAAATCAAAATTCAAAGACCCATTCTAAAAATAGGCACATGAGATGAGTACACACTTCATAGATGACGAAATACAAGTAGAAAATAAATACATGAAAAAAATGTTCAACATCATTGGTCATGTATGAGATGTAATTAAAACAAAAATTGAGATTCCATCTAACTCCAGAAAGAATGCCTATCATCAAGAAATCAACCAATAAAAAAAATGCAGCAGGGGCTATGGGGGGCCCTTCCCTGCTGATGGAAATGTGCACTGTTGCAATTACTATGGAAATCAATGTGGAAACTTCTTAAAAACTTATTATTATAGGTCACATTCAACTCAGCTATTCTTTTTCTGGGTATGTTCCCAGAAGAATTAAAACATTGTACCACAGTGATATATGTTCACCTATGTGGAAAGCAGCACAGATTTGACAGTTAAATCTTGGAAAAAACCCAAATGCCCATCAACTGAGGAATGGATAAAAATTAAAACTGTGTGGTTTTTTTACATAATGAGTTACTACTCAGCCATCAAGAAAGGTATACTTGAAATGTTTATAAATAAATGTATGTAACTTAAGAACAAACTTGTAAATGAAGTAAACCAGATCCACATGTGTGAACATCATAGTGTCTTACTAGTATGAGTATCTGAAAGTGTAGGCCAAATCCAAAATATACAATAGATTTTGTGAATAAGGAAGAAACATAAAAGAAAAGAAAAACTGTGATGGGAGAAAGGGGAAAGAAAGGAAGAAAAAAGAAAATTTATATATATATATATATATATATATATACACACACACACACACACACACACACACACACACACATATACACAAGACAGTCAAGATAATTATACAGCTGATTTATCTTGGTTCATTGAGGGAAAAGTTTTGCTCTAGTAACTTTTGGTACAATGTTTCACATCTATATCTTGTACTCTGAGCAATTACCATGAATATAACAGTAGACATGTATGGATTATTGTTACTCTTATATCATCCTGTTTTGAACCTCTGTTCTACTTTTATTTCTTGCTTTTTCTTGTTTAAAAAAAAATTTTAAAAATGTATATGAAATAGATCATGTTACCTAATTTTGTAGAAACCTGAATTGATTGTCTCTCTTCACTGAAGGACAAAAGGAGGAATGTAGGAGGGTGTTTACCAGGAATAATAGGAAGAAATAAGCTCTTGTGTACCAAAAGGGGAACAAAGCCCGGTCTTGCTTTGGGTTGTTGGAAAGGAAACGATTTCTATGAAGAAAACTTGTTGTCTGGGCTTATCTGCAGGTCTGCAGAGAGGAGAGCCATGAAAATCTAACATAACATATTCTGGACAAAAGTTTTCTCCCTCGCGATTATAGACCATCTCTGTATTCTCATCCCAAGATGTGATGAGAATTTTCCTTTGCATCTCTAAGCTTTGCTTGGTTGTTTGAATTCGTTCTCAGTTTGGGTGGGATATTCTATTTGCTGATTTTCTACTTGCTTAATTCTTCCACAGAACTTGTATTAAACTCATTAAACAAAGCCATTAAAAGGCACATATGGTTTGCATATGTTTAGTTCTGAATTCTGGTGAAATATGTTAGTTTCAATATGTAAAATTTTAAAGTTCTACTGATTTAAATATTTGAGTGAGTATCAGGCTACAGAATCTGTTAGTGAGTCACATTTAAACATTTTCTCCAAAATGTCTCATCAAACTCTGGCTGGAAGCATCTCATGCATTTTCTATTTTATTCTGGGTAATATGGTCGTATGATGGGTGAGCTTCAGAGAATTGTGGGGTGGCAGATGATGTTGAACATTTCACAACTGTTACTTGTTCTCCTAATTGTCTAGGGGACTCCAATGATTTCTGACCCTCTGTTTAACGCATCTGCTGCTCCAGAGTTTCTAGATAGTGCATTGCTCTGAGAGCCCTTATAAGGATATAACTGCACAGGACACTTCCAAATTTAGTTACATAGTTCCCCAAGAGTATCTTCATAATGCCACCTCATTTTCATGAAAATCCCTAGTCAGTCTTTTCTGAATTCAGACTTTCATGTTGTCCTATAAAATGTAGCTGAAGAATGTTGCCTGTAGTGGTTCTTTTTCTAAGACATTTTTCTGTTATTATGCAGAAACTAGTTTAATTAGCTTAAGAGTAAGGCAGCTCATTAGGTGAAAAGCACAGAGTTGCACAGTGAGCCATACTGATAGAAATTTAATAGGAATCATGGTCTAAGCCTTTGGAGGAAGAATGACTTTCCCTTTGTAATTTCGCTAAACTTTGACTCCCCCTTTCCTGTTTTTCTTTGCCTTGCCTTGCCTTGCCTTGCCTTGCCTTGCCTTGCCTTGCCTTGCCTTGCCTTGCCTTGCCTTGCCTTGCCTTGCCTTGCCTTGCCTTGCTTTTCCTCAGGCAAGAACTCATGCAGCCCCTTCCTCTTAAAGAGCAGTGCAGCCATCCTCTACTAAGTTCCTGAGTTCAGAGGAAATTATAATGCAAAATACCAATTACTTTTGCAGATCCAGTTTACTGTAAACCTTACTTAAGATCTGAGTTAGACAGCCTGAGTTGAAAGGGTCATTTTTTATTAACATGACAGAGCTACCTGAGATTGATATTCACTAAACCACTGAGCAGTTCCTATGTTCTGCTTACCTGTAAGGAACTCCAGCTTGAGAGGCCTCCATAGCATCACAATGAGTACAATTCCTGGAAATCCAGGAGCTCTGCACCTTATTTCCAAAGCTCCCTTTGCTTTACAGTTTCATGCTTCAGTGTTAGAAAAATCATTAGCCTGGTACACATAGTACAATCTATTGTTTGTTTTCATCAATTTATGTATCACACACATTTAGATACCATTTTCTAAAATGAATACCAGCTAATAAAGAGAAATAAAGATTCAGAAACTTTTGGTTTCCCCTGTTAATTCATTTGCCATACGGTACAGAAGTAGCTATGCTAATAACCTTGCAGTAAGACAAAGCTTTATTTATTCTAAAACACATGACTATTTTAATTTAAAGGGAAAAAAACAAAATTTCAAATCATGATAATTACAGGGTATCAATGGTTAATATATTGTGTATTTATATTTTTAAGTTAGCTATTCAGAGTATAAGATGTCTGCATTTAATTGTCCAACTAATATTAGCACAAACCTTTGTTTTCAATGAACTAAGAGAAATTAGTAGTGTAATTATCTTAACTACCTTTATATACGTATATATACATATATTTATATATACATATATAATCTATATATTGTTTTTTTCAATCACTCACACTAGTGAGACAATATGAGGTTTACACATGTGAATCTTATTTCGCTTATAAGTATAGTCTCTATTACATCCATTGACCTATAAAAGTCTCAAGTTTATCTTTCCTTAGGACTGAGTATGGCCAGGCATTCATGACTGAATAGTATTCTATTGTAGAAAAATGCCACATTTTTTTGTGCATTCTTGCACTGATGGACATTTAGGTGGTTTGTAAGATCCAGCTATTACAAATTATGCTGCTGTAAACATAGGTACATATATATCTCTATGTTAAGATGTTTTTAATTCTCAGGGAAGATACCCAGAAGGGGAATGGGACCACCAATTCCTAGTTTTTGTGAAATCATCACAGTGATTTCCATGGTGTTTGCACCAGTCTGCGTTCCAATCAACAGTGGAGCAGGGTTCCTTTTCCCCTACAGGCCCTACAGCATTGGTTATTGCTTGATTTCTTGATAATAGCCCTCCCTCTTTGTGAGGTGAGGTGGAATCTCAGAGTTGTTTTCATCTGCATCTCTTAAACGACCTGTGATGCTGAACATTTTTCATGTTTTTATTTGCATTTTCCTCTGAGAAGTGTATATTCATGACAGATGCCCATTTTTGAGTTAGGTCTTTAGATTTGAGAGGTTCATTTTTTAAAATTATTTGTATGTTCTCAGTTGTAATCCTTTGTCTGAGGAACACCTGGCAAACATTTTCTCCACACTGTGGGTTGTCTCTTCACTCTGTTAGTGGTTTCTCTTGCTGTGCAGATGCTTTTTAATAACATGAGCTCCCAGTTATTGAATCTTTATGACAGTTCCCCTGTGATCAAGGTTTTATTCATAAAGTCTTTGCCTACACCAATATTTTCAAGAGTTTTACTTATTCTATTGTGCAACAGAATAAATATTTCTGTTTTAATATCTGGTCTTTGATCCATTCTAAATTTATTTTAGTACCTGATGAAAGAAATGGGCCCAGTTTTAACCTTTGGCATTTGGAGAGCCAGTTTTCCATCACCATTTATTAATGAGGCTGTCTTTCTCCCAGAGAATGTGTTTGGCACTTTTGGATGTAAGGTGGCTTAGTATGTCTAGAGTTGTTTCTGCATTTTCTAATCTTTTCCATTGATCTTTGTATCTTTTTTTCTAGTACCATGTTGTTTTTATCATAGTAGCTTTATAGCATAATTTAAAGTCAGAGATTATGATGCCCTTGTCTTGTCTTTGTGCCCAAGATTACCTTCACTGTTCTAGGTCTCTTCTGGTTCCAGATGAATTTTAGGATTGTTTTGTCTAATTAAATGAGACATACTATTGGAATTTTTATTAGAATTCCATTAAATCTATGTAACAGCTTTGGAAGAATGGCCATTTTCACTATATTCATTCTTCTTATCAAAAAGCTAGGAATATCTTTATATTTTCTAATATTCTCATCAATATTCTTTATCATAATACTGTAGTTTTCAATGTAGAGTTCTTTTATATCCTTTATTAGATGAATTCCTAGGTATTTCAGTATTTTGCAGATGTTACAGTGAAAGTGATATTTCCCTTACTTCTCTCTCAGTGAATTTGTTATTTGTGTACAGGAAGGCTATTGAATTTTGAGTGTTGACTTTCTTTCTTTCTTTCTTTCTTTCTTTCTTTCTTTCTTTCTTTCTTTCTTTCTTCCTTTCTTTCGTACCAGGGATTGTACTCTAGACCTCACACTTGCCAGGCTGGCATTTATGCCACTGAGCTAAATCCCCAGCCTAAGTGTTAGCTTTCTATCAAGCTGTGCTACTAAATTTGGCTTATTAAATCTACCAGTTTATTTGGGAAGATTTTGGGGTCTTCTATGTAAAGTACCATTTTTGTCATCTGAAAATCATGATAATATGACTTCTTCTTTTCCTATCTTTATTCCTTGTGTTTCGTTCTCTGTGTAATTGCTCCAGCTAAAGTTTCCAGGACTACTCTAAGAGTGGAGACAATGGACACCCTTTTCTTGTTCCTAATTTTATATAGAGCTTTTATTTTTGTCCATTTAGTATGATGTTTTCTGTTGGCTTGTCATCGATGGCTTTAATCGGATTGAGGACTAGGTCATCTATTCCAATTTTCTGTATGGGTTTTATCTTGAATCGGTGCTGGGCTCTTTTTGAAGATTTTTCTTTATATATTGAGATATCATGTGATTTTGTCCTTGGCTCTGTTAATATGGTCCATTAAATTTATTGATTTACATATGTTGAAACATTCCTGCATCCATGGGATAAATCCCACTTTGTCATGGTGTGTAATCTTCTTGATGATTTGCTGCATACTATTTGACAATATCTTAGTGAGGATTTTTACATCTATGTTCATTAAGGAAATTGGCATGTAGTTATCTTTCTTAGCTGGGATCTCATTGCCACTGAGGATAGCTGTGATATTTTAAGGGGGAAGCTCTGGTCCTTACTTTGAGCATCACTTTCTAGCTGCAGTGCAGATACTTCAACCTTCTGATATAGATCCTTTACCTTGCTGGCACAGACTTTCTAGCTTCCATCACTGATCTTTGGGTTGTACCAGCACAGATTCATGAAGCGGACTTGCATTGTCATGGGTCTAGGTCTCCATTTGGACTCATGGGGTCATTGTTATGGCTCTAGGTCTTCATTTGATCTCATGTTGGACATTTCTGTGAGATCCAGGACCTCAGCTGGATTCTTTTGATCTTCACTGCTGCAACAGATTTCTTGCAAATATCTGTATTTTACTCTTTGAGTGACTATTATAAAATAATCCCATAAATTATATGCCCTGTACTAAATTGTTTCCCTTGCAAACCCTGGCTACCAAATGACCCTACAAGGTAGCTCTAAATTATATTACTCTGTGTCAATTGAGTCCATTTTCCAAAAAGGAAGAGCTACAGGCAGGAAAAGACAAGCCAGGAAATTATGCTAGACTGTGACCAATTAACCAGGATAAACAGAAAAAGAAACCAAAATTTTTACAAACGCTGTAAGAACTTTTTTGAGTTCATCAATTTTTTCTTCCTTTTCTTTTCTTTTCTTTTCTTTTCCTTTCTTATCTTTTTTCTTTTGCTCTTTTTGAGATTTCCATGAAAAACTGTTTATGTAGTTTTTCAGACTAACCAAAGTCCTTAAGCCTCACTTTTACTGTCTCTGGATCCCATTTGAGTCTCATCAAGCAAATTCATTTCTAATATATACAAAATTAATCTCAGGGACCAGGCAGAGTATAGTCATAAAATTTTAGGCCTAGGTATTCAAAAACTGAGAAATTTACTTTTGATCTCCAGAGTGTTTATTTTTATTTAATTGATGTATTTACGATTTTTCTTATACATTGCAAATTCTCAGACTATAGTAGCAGGGTTAACTTACTCATCTTTCCACTTTATATTGTACTAAATACTTTTGCCATCTGGTGTTACTTGGAGAGTCAGTTGGCAGCTTTCACATTTGATCACACAATAGCCTGGCACACTCTGCAGGTCCCACTCTCCTCTCTGGTCCAACTGCTGCTTTCAGACAGTTTTTAGCCTTAATTTCTAAGCTTGATAATGAACATGGGTTTTCTACATGGCTAACAAAGACACCTAGACTGGTCAATGACAAGAAGCAGGACAGAGCTGCCTACTTTAAAAGTTCTGAACTGGTTTTTGACACTCAGTATTGCTTTGTTTGTTTTGTATTCAATGTATATGTTTCTCAATTATACAACTCTTCAAAGATGCAAAACTAAAAAACTGGAAAATTCAAAACTAAAGTTATTTCTGTAATAAACTTTTATGCTCAATTATTTGGCTTTCCCGTACTTATCATCCAGCTACTTCGTCACTATGTGCATTCCAATCCAGCAGGAGGTGGCCAGCACCACCATGTGTATGTTATATATGTGATGCAATACTTACTGATGCTGAAAGCCTGTGCAGTCCAGGCAATGTCATATATGATACATTTTTTCCCGGGTGGTACTGTATTGAAGATTGACAAATTTATCTAAAATTTTCCTCATATCATTTAATATCATCCTGATTGTTATGGTGAAATGACTGTTTCCTGTGTCCTCCAGGGGCAGCACTAAGTTGCACAGCCAGCTACAATTATGCTAAAGTAAAAGTTTATAGTAGAAAATTATGGGATGGTTTGTTGTAACTTAATTTATTTATTTATTTATTTATTTTACTTTTTTATTTTAAAGAGAATAAAACAAAAAAGGACAGATCTAAGCAGATCAGAACAGAACAATGTAAGCAACACAGCACTTCACAAAAAAGACAATTAGATATTAACAGTAGCTATCATAATCCCTCATTCTTTGAAATAGTTGAGCTTAGCTTTACACAATAATGTGAAACATAACAAAGTAGAATAAACAACTCAAGAGAATGGAAGTATTCCAAGGCATTCTGAATGAAATAACCAAAGAGGAACAATGGCTGCTACATTATCTCATTTTCCATAAAAATTTTGTTTTTCCTGTCATACATATTTAAATCTAATAAGACACAAAGTGATAGAACCAATGGTAACAGAAAAACAAAAGCATGGTAGGACTTCAAAGCAAGATGATATTAAATCAACACTGGCTACCATACTGTCTTGTCTTGAAAGTAACTATTCATATGATCACATATATTAAGATTGAACAAAACAGAATAAAACCATTCAAACCAATGAATGAAGACATAAGACATCAAAGCAGTATAATGGTGAACCATTATTTCCATAAAATCTTCTGTACTCTTACCATTTCTTACACTAGGGAGACTATACGGTATTTATACAAGTGAGTTTGATTTATTTCACTTATGAGTGTAGATTCAAGATGCATCCATTTATTTATAAATATCTCAATGTGATCATTCTTTACAGCTGAGTAGTACTCCATTGTGTAAAAGTACCACAATTTTTTTTATCCATTCCTTGGTTGATAGGCACTTAGGTTGTTTCCAAGATCTGGCTATTACAAATTGTGTTGCTATAAACATGGGTGCACATATATCACTGTGGTAAGATGTTTTCAGATCTTCTGGGAATATGCCTAAGAGTGGAATAGCTGGGTCAAATGGGACATCCAATCCCAGCTTTTTGAGGAATATCCAGATTGACTTCCACAGTAGTTGTACCAGTCTACACTCCCACCAACAGTGCAGAAGAGTTCCTTTTTCCCCACAGTCTTTCCAGCATTTGTTGTTGGCAGTTTTGTTGATCCTGGCCATTCTTTCAGGAGTGAGATGGTATCTCAGTGTGGTTTTAATTTGCATTTCTCTAACAACCAATGATGATGAACATTTTTTCATATATTTATTTGTCATTCGTATTTCTTCATCTGAGAACTGTGTGTTCATCTCGGATGATCATTTTTGGATTGGGTCTTTGAATTTTGGGGGTCTGATTTTTTTTAATTCTTTGTAAGTTCTAGACAGAAGTCCTTTGTCTGAGGGACAGTTCACTAAGATTTTTTTTTCTCAGTTTGTGTGGGTTTTGTTTTCTCTCTGCTGGAGATTTCTTTGGACATGCAGAAACTCTTTAATAAGATGTGGTCCCAGTTATTGATTATGGGAAGTATTTCCTGTGCTATTTGGTTCTTGTTCATGAATTATCTACCTACCCTTATGTCTTCAAGATTTTTACCTAATTTGTCTTGATACAGATTTAGTGTTTCTGTTTTAACATTTAGATCTTTGCTCCATTTGGATTTTAGTTTAGTACCTGGTGATAGGCATGGGTCTAATTTTTGTTTTCAGCATATGGATAGCCAATTTTCCCAGCACCATTTATTAAAGAGACTGTCATTCTTCCAGTGAACATTCTTGGCCTCTATCAAAGATAAGGTGTTTGAGTGGGTTTGTAGTTGTATCTTCTGATCTATTGCATTGATCTTCAGGTCTGTTTTTATTCCAATACCATGTTGATTTTATTATAGTAGCTTTGTATCATAGCTTCAAGTCAGGGATTGTGATGCCTCCTGCTTTGGCTTTGCTGCTTAGAATTGCCTTTGCTATTCTAGGTCTCTTCTGGTTCCAGATGAATTTTAGGAGTGATTTCTATAGATCTATGAAGTATGTTAGTGGCATTTTCATTGGGATTGTATTGAATGTGTATAACAATTTTTGGAGAATGGCCATTTTTACAATATTTATTCTTCCTATTGATGAACAAGGGATGTCTTTCCATTTTCTGAGGTCCTCTTTGTTTTCTTTTTTCAGAGTATTATAATTTTCCCTGTACAACTGTTTTACATTTTTCATTAGGTTAATTCCTAAGTATTTCATTTTTTTGGATGCTAGTGTGAAGGGTGTGGCTTCTCTTATTTTTCTCTCAGTGATTTTGTTGTTAGTGTATAAGAATGCTATTGATTTTTGAGTATTGAATTTTTATCCAGCTACATTGCTGAATTTATTTATTATATCTAGGAGAATTTCAATGGAGGTTTGGGGGTCTTCTATGTAGAGTATCATGTCATCTGCAAATAATAATTAAACTTGTTCTTTTCCTTTCTTACTCCTTTTTTACCCTCTCTTGTCTAATTGTTCTGGCTAATATTTCCAGTACTATATTGAATAGGAGCAGTGATGATGGACATCCGTGTCTTGTGCCTGATTTTAAGGTAAAGACTTTCAATTTTTGGCCATTTAATATGACACTGGCTGCTGGTTTGTCAAAGATGGATTTTATCATATTGAGGTAAAGACCATCTATTCCAATTCTCTGTATGGTTCTTATCATGAATTGGTGTTGAATCTTATCAAAAGTTTTTTCTGCATCTATAGAAATGATCATGTGATTCTTGCTTTTGGCTCTATTGATATGGTTAATTCCTTTTTTTGATTTATGTATGTTGAACCATCACTGCATACCTGGGATGAATCCCACTTGGTCATAGTTTATAATCTTCTTGATGTTTTGCTGCATCCTGTTGTAACTCTATTTTATGCCCCTTAAAGGAATATTTTATCAATTATTATAATTCTGGAAAATATCTTAGCCATGTTCTTTATGGTGCTATTTCTGAATGTATTCTGTGACAAGAAAATCCATGTAGGAAAAACAACAGTGATTATATTATAACATTAATGGTTTTGGGATATGTTATGGCATGTATTTAGTTGTCCTCCAAAACTCATATGGTCATGGTTGGGCTTTTCATTGGTGGCTGGATATAAAGTGTGTAATTTTGGCCCAATTCAGGGACTACTAAATCAGGCCACTGATTTTTTCAGCACCACCCTAATTCTGGTAGTCTGGATGAGAAGAAAGTGTCAGAAAGATGCCTCTTGTTAATTTTGCTGTCTTATGCTGCCATGAATGGTTGTCCCTCTGCCATGTGCCACCATGCCTTGGAGCCAGTCAATTATGTTATAAAATGTCTACAAACTGTGAGCTAACTAAACCCTTCCCTCTCAGCTTTGGGTGTTGGGCATTTTGTGTCAGCAATGAAAAAAAGAACTAAAACAAGAGATAACCAATTAATAAGGCTATTCACACTTTTCCTTTAGGGAATCCTGTGTATTAGGTAAATGCTTTTAAAAAGATATGTTTCATAACTTTTGCCTACAGAGGTTTTCAAATAATGCAGCAGACTGGGGTGGTGGCACTTTCCTAGCCAGTGTGCTGCAGAAAAACTCTAAGCAATACAAAATTTCCAGAGACCTCCACCACTCACTTAAATAATTCAAGAGGCCAGAAACATGACACGATAGAGAAACAGCAAAAGGCCTCCAACAGCCAAACCAGGGAAAGTGAGTCCAGGAGAGGTAAATGCAGATTACATTCAGGGCAACAAACATGCAATATCAGACACGGTCTCATTGGAAATAAAGAAATACTTATGTGACTTCATTGATGAATTTAAAGCTGAAATTCTAACTCAGGTGAATCAAGATATAAGAAGATTAATAAAAGAAATGTTGGGTAATTCTCAAGAAGAAACAAATGAAAGAATGGAGGAACACAGAGAAAGGAGAGAAGCCTGTGATCATATAAACAAAATCTAGAATACATGAAACAGATCCAAAGAGAATATAAGGAAATTAAAAACTCCATTGAAAGCTGACAAACCTTCTTAACACAAACTAAAGACAGACTTTCAAAATGTGAAGATAGATTTGCAATGTATGATTGTGAGTGGAAGGATCTCTTAAAAATAACAAGGAACCAGGAAGTAATGATATAAAGGCTAAAAGACAACAAGAGGACTTATAACCTAAGAATAAAAAATGTGAACAAAGATGCAGGGACAACTATAAATGAAATAAAAGGGCTATTCACAGAAATAATTAAGGAAAACTTCCCAAGCATAGGAAACAGAAGTGATGTTCAGATATATGAGGCATACAGAACTCCAGCCAGCTACAACCAAAGCAGATCTACACCCAGACATATAATAATCAGAATCCCAGAAATCCACCACAAGAACATAATATTAAAAGCAGTCAGAGAAAAGAAACAGATTACCTATAAATGAAAACTCATCAAAATCACAGTGGACTTCTCTATGCAAACTATCAAACTAAGAAGAGCTTGGAATGAAATATTCCCAGCCCTGAAAGAAAACAACCTCCAACCAAGATTGATGTACTCTGCAAAACTGCCTCTCAAAATTAATAGAGAGACAAGATATTTCCACAACAAAGAGGAACTGGGGGAGTTCATGACCACCAATCCAACCCTACAAAGAATACTGAAGGACATTATACAGAGAATAAAATCACCAGGATTCCAGAAACAATGGCAGAAAGGCCTCAATGAAAGGGGCAGAGAGTGGAATGAAGGAAAAAAGTAAACAAACAACAATGACAGAAAAATAGCATATTGGAGATGAGGCAGAGAAGATTGGCTATATCATCATTTTGTCTTGACTGATTTTATTTGAATCTGGTATGCTTGAGAGTATCAAGTCTGAGAGTAGAAGCAACTACTCTGAAGATGACAAGATTCAATAGGATACCCATTCTGGTTTGATTGTTAACTGCCTTTGAAGTCCTACAAAGTCTCCAATGTTTAGTTTTTATTAATAGTGTTATGTACTGCTAAGTTTAATTATACTATGTCTGACGATATAGACTATTTTATTGAAAATAATGAGACATCATAGCAACTACCATAGATCACCTAGTATTGTGGTTTTATATGTCCTTTTCATGTTTCTCTAGAAATTTGTATTGTTGACTTGTTTTGATTTGTTTCTCCCTCTAATATGGCTAGGTATACATGTAGAGAATTATACATGTGTAGAACTTCTAAACAGAATGGATTATAGTTATTATAAAGAAAAAAGAGAGGAAAAGAAAGTATTCTAAAATATATAACTGCATGTATAAGTGTGTAGGATTGATAATCATATTACTAAATTTTTGTTGGATAGGTGAACAGAATTGGTTGCAGTCTCACTGTTTAAATGTGCGCTTTGTAGGCTTTACTTTTGTAACTTGAACAACTACTTCCAAGAGGAAAATATGTAATTATCAACTAGTGATTTCTTCCTAGTTATTATGTTGTTTTGTTTTGTTTTTGAAATTTTGTATTATTTCTTCCCTTTCTCTTTATTTTTTTTTCTTTAAATAAAAAAATGAAAAGTATTATAATTAAAAAAGATGCAAGACTTGACCTGCACCAAAGATTCATGATTTTCATGCTTGCTTTACTTTTCATCCTTTCCTGTGAAACTTCTGCCACTTAGCAGGAATCTTTCCATCTCAGCAGAAGCCTAGATTTATACCTGTAGTTCACAGAAGCTTCTCCAAGACAGCATGATGTTCTGATTCACTTTCAACGTATCGACTACTAAACTGAAATCTCTTATTTATATAAAAAACTTGCAATTCATGTAGACCTGTTATAGTCATTTCCTAAAATTCATCTGATGAACAAGGCTTGTTGGATGATTGAAGAACTGGAATTATTTTAAGTATGAATTTCAAAATTTTGGATAAAATGTTAGAATACTCTGCTTCAAAATAGATTTTTAAAAACTTTATATAGTAAGTAACTTTGGAAAGAACCAAAAAATAAATTTCACAGCTGATTCCTCTGTTTTTTGTTCTGCTGTCTACATCACATGTATTTGTCCAGGTGAAAAGCTGGAGTGGGCGATCTACATCTTTAGGACCCCACCTCACTCACCCACCTCACAGGCTCCAGGCTCTGGCAGCTGCTTCTCCCCAGAAGACTCGGTGCCCAAACCTTCACTCCATGTGAGCTGTCGGTTTGGTTACCTCCACACAGCTCTTGTCTTTGGATTCTTGCTCTGCGTTTCTGTGTCAGCACCCAGGTCACTCAGGTGAGTGCCTTTCCCACATGTAATCTCCAAATAGCAGCTCTTCTTACTTTAGTACCTGTCACTCTCTGACAGGTCTTTTGTTTTTGAAATTTAAGAAATTTAAGATCTTCCTTAGGTTTGTTTGTTCTTTTTGTGCATTCTTCAATGAAGTGGAAACACCCGAGGTGGGAGGGGAAAACTGTATTGCTTAGTTCATGTTTGATATAGCTTTTGTGCTCATTGTAAAGAATAAATAAATAATTACACTAGTGACCAATAATCTGTGGAAATATTTTGAATGCACAAAGTCCATATTGGACAAGAGTAGAAGGTGGATTACAGAAGCTGTAACATAGGGGAAAATAGGCAAAATGAGGAATATATTCTCTTGTGATCACCATTTAAATGAACATTAGGAAACCTCATAGCATGGCTCAGGTACACATGTGTGTCCTCAAAGGACATAAACTATGAGCAATAACTCATTTTTTCTTCTCCGACTTCTGTTCAGTATATAGGAATTGTGAACTGACGATAATACAGACTTTAAACAACAAATCGTCGCTTGGATCCTTTTGCTGTTATCCAAGAGGATACTGGAAGTTAGTTCTCTGTGTTGCATTATTTTCTATAAATATGTGAGTGAGTTTTTGGTCATAACACATGAGAGCACATGTTTTCCTTTGATATACAATATTGGGGAAACTAATACTTTATAAAGACATGAGACTTTAGATTGTTTTTCTGATAGACAAAGGTTTGTCATGAAGCAAATTTCAATAATACTTCTATGCAAATGCCTAGTGAGCTGGGAGGGTGTCCAGTTTAGTGAAGCTGTATTTATCTTATGACAAGGTAAAGTTGAAATTATAGGATTGGGTGAGATCTTACAACTACTTGATTCTGATTTTGTTTTTCTGGCTTTTTGTGTGTATTTCTTATTAATTATTATAAGTCTGTGGGGTAATGTGTAATGTACTGTTGCATTTCTGTGTACATTATATAATGATCACATTAAAGTAGTTAGTGCATGAATCACATAAACAGTCTTTCACATCTTTGTTGTGAAAACATTCAGAATCCTTTCTTCTAGCAAGTTAAAATATGCTAAGTGATCAGATGAGAGTTTTTTACAAGTTAAAGGGAATGAAGACAACCCTCAAACCCTGAGAAGTCTTTCCTAAATCTCTGAGCAATCTCTAAAAGCAAAACCAAGACTAACAAACCTCACATATTATTCATGTTAATTGCTTTATATTTAAAAAAATAAAGAGTAGGCATTTGGTCTGTAGCTTGATGGTAGATCACTTACTTTTTTAGTGCAAATGGTTTCTGTAATTATTTATTATTATACTCAGTGGATTTGTCATAAAGGACTCTTATGATTTTAAAGCAAGATCTTTTCTTTCCAAATATTTAAAGTTTTTTTTATCTTGAAATGATTTTAGATTTTATCACAGATCTTTCATATCTATTCAGATGGTCGTGAGATATCTATTCTTACTTCTGCTTACATGCATCTATTTATATATACTGAAACATACCCAGGCTGCAACTGAGTTGGTCACAGTGTATGGTTTTTCTAATGATTTGTTTTATTATGTTTACAAGTGTCTTGTTGAGAATTCTTGTATCTATGTTTATTAAAGAAATTTATCTGTACCTTTCTGTTAAATGGTTTTATGATTTTGGTACAAGAATAATGCTAACTTCAGGAAATAAGTTGAAAAAGGTTTCTCCTTCTTTAATTTTGTCAAATAGATGGGGAGTATTGGCATTAATTCCACCCTGAATTTTTTGTGAAATTTAATAATGATTCCACTGGGTCCTGGACTTTTCTTAGTTGGTAGATTTTTTAAAATACTACTTCAATTTCATTGCCTGTTACTGAACAATTCCAGGTTTATATATCTTCTTTGTTCAGTTTTGGTACTTAGTACATGTCTAGAAATTCATTGTTTTCTATATTCTCTGGTTCAGGGAAATATAGGATTTTGAGGTAGTTACTTTTAATATTCTGGGTTTCATCACGAATTTATGATTTCACCTGTTCCATTACTGATTATGTTGGCTGCTGTATATTCTTCTTTAGATAAGTTTACCTAAAGTTTTGTATATTTTTTTCTTTTGAAGAACCAACTCTTCAATTCATGGATTCATTGAGTTGTATTTCTAGTACTGATTTCATTAATTTCTATCTCAATCTTTATAGTTTCCATCCTTGCTTTAGTCTTGAATTTGAATAGTTTCAAATCTATTTATCTAGCAATTTTCTTTTACTTTCTCTAACTTCTCTCTGCACCATGTAGATGGCCACCTTTCTGTAAAGATTTTTAGTTGGATACAAACCCATTTCATGATTCTATGATTTCTTGTGAAATTTGAGTCTTATTTAGCCAGTCTGTGTCAGTACCTATGATATAAAATATTTTCCTTATGCTTTCTTCCCATGATTTCAAGGATTCTGGAATTATGCTCTGAATTGATTGTGTACAGGGTGAGAAAGTTCTATCTCCACCCTTCTCCATAAGGATATCAATGTTTTCCAATATCATTTATGTAAGAGCCTTCATTTTTTCCACTTTATGGTTTTTATCCCATTTGTCAAGAACCAGATGGCTCTTGAAGCATGAGTCAGTCTCTTGTCTTCTTTATTTTGTTCCATTGGTCAATATGTCTACTTTTTATAGCTGTTTGGTTGCAATAGATGAACAAATAGTCTGAAATCAGTTGTTGTGATGTGTTCATCACTGTTCTTTTTGCTCAACATTCTATGGCTACTTGGGTGCTTATGTTTTCATTTGAACTTTAGGGTTCTTTGACTAGTTCTATGGATAATATCAGGGGTGTTTTGTTGGAGATTACACTGAATATATAGCTTTTGTAAGGTGGATATTTTAGCAATATTAATTCTGCCCAGGACCATGTGAGATTTTAGCATCTTGTAATATGTTCGTCAGTTTATTGCTTCATTGTTTTGTAATTTTTTACTGTGAAGGATGAATAATATGTGCACAAGGATCAAAATCCACAAAGAATACAAAAGAAATTCTGGAAATAGCCAATAGTATAATAGTGAAAAATATCCTTCATGGTTTCATTGATTAACTGTATATGAATGAAGAAATAATCAGTGACCTTAAAATTTAGAGGAAAAAGAACAAGGAAGAAAAAAATAGAACACTCAAAAAAACCTAAAACAGAATATGTGTAATAGGAATATCAAAAGAAGAAAGTAAAAACACAGTAGCAAACTAAAATCAATAATTAAACAGAATATTAGTGTTGGTATTATATGCCAAATGACAAATCTAAGAAAAAAGAATCTCTATGCATAATAACAACCAAAAGATCTATGTTTGCATATATTACATACAATCTACAAAAACATTTTTTCTTTTATTCAAGAAAGAATATAGAGATTCCACCTGGCAAGACAAAAGTGTGTGCAGTGCTATCCAGCCTACAGAAGCTTTGATGCTTAGCTGGGAGTCTAGTAAGACCCTGCCCCACTTCCCATATCACAGGAGGATAGACCTATATGGGCCCCACACAGTGACTCCCTAGCTGCCTACTTTCTGACTGGCAAGGCAAAAGTGCACATAGCACTCTCCAGCCCACAAGGAAGATTTGTTGCTTCACTTGGAGACTGGTAAGATCCCTTGCAACCTGCCATATCAAAAGAGGACACACCAAGAGTTTCCTTTGGGCCTATCCAGGCTCTGTTCAGCAACTCCAGAGCTGACTGCACCTACCTAACTTTTGTCTGGCAAGCTGAAAGTGTATGCCATGCTCTCCAGCACATGAGGAAGTTTTGGCACTTGGGTCAGAGACTGGAAAGGCCCCTTCTGGTGACCCCCAGTGGCTGGAGCCATCTGGTAAATCTGTCAAAGGACCTCCACTCAATGGGGGAAACTCCCTTCAGTAAGAATAGATATTCTCAACCCAAGAAACAAATGAGAAATTGTCTTCAGCTTCCCTAAGGGAATATAGGAAAATAACAAAATGAAATAGTGAAATGCAATCTCAAACTTCCAGCCAATCCCAAGCAAGCCTAGGAGACATGAGTATAGAACAAAATGTAAGTCATACACCTGAAATGCCTAAATGATACCAACTGAAGAAAAGAAAGGGAAGCTATAAAAGAACTCATATCTGAAATAATCTCCCAGGTAAAAGAAGAAATGATAAATGTAATAGAAGAAATGCTGAACATATCTAAAGAAGATATAGTTAAAAAAATGTAAGAACAATGCAAACAGGTGGAAACTTTGAATGAACAATATAAGAAACAAACAGAATGGAAAAAACAGTTTAAAAGAGATATACAGGAAATCAAAGATTCCATCTAAAGTTGGCAAAAGCACCTCAATTAAAGTGAAGATAGAATTTCAGACATAAAAGACAAGATTGTAGCAAGTGAACAGGAAAGGAAAGATATTTTAAAATAACAAGGGATCAGGAAATAACAATTCAACAGCTGCAAGATGGTGCAAACAAAAAACAACATAAGTTTAATAGGGATAAATGAAAAAGAAGGGACAATACAAATGATATCAAGAGGCTATTTACAGAAGTAATAGCTGAAATTTTCTGAAACATGATAATAGAAACTGACATATAGATCACTGAAGCATACAAAGCTCCAAATAGCCATAATGAAAAAAAAAAAAACTACCCCAGACATATAATAATCAACACACCAGAAATCCAACATAAAAAACCAGAATATTAAAAGCTGCTAGAGAGAAGAAACAGATTATCTATACAGGAAAGCCTATCAGAATCACAGAAGACTTCTCAACACAAACAATGAATTTAAGAAGAACATGGAATGAAGTACTTCAGATCCTAAAGGAAGATGACTTCCATCCAGACTGACATACCCTGAAAAACTGTCCTTCAAAATTGATGGAGAAAGAAGATACTTCCACAACAAAGAACAGTTGAAGAACTTCATGACCACCAAACCAACCCTGCAAAGAATACTCAAAGACATTCTAGATATACATAGGAAAAAACCACTAAGCAAGGCAAACAAACAGAAGGGTAAAGAATCAAAAGCAGAAAGATAACATATCAAAAATAAACCAATATATAAGTTATAACCATTAATGTAAATGGCCTTAATTCACCAATTAAAAGAAATAGACTGACAGAATGGGTCAAGAAACAACATCCAACCATATACTGTATACAAGAAACACATCTAACCCAAAAGGAAACTCATAGACTGAAAGTCCAAGGATGGAAAAACAATAATCCATGCAACAGGAACCAAAAAAAAAAAAACCTACAGGAGTAGCTATTTTGTTTGCAGACAATGTGAACTTCAAAGCAAGAATGATCAAAAGAGATAAAGAAGACAACTGTATACTAGTTAGGGGAAAACTTCAAAAGGAAGAGATAAAAATCTTAAATATATATGCACCAAATTTTGGAGCACCTAGCTATACAAAATAAATATTAACAGAAATTAAAAATCAAATAAGCAATAACAAAATTATAATGGGAGACATTAACACTCCATTGACACAAAGAGACAGATCAACTAGACAGAAATCCAACAAAGAAATAACAGAACTGAATCATACCTGTGAACAAATGAACTTGGTGGACATATACAGAGTGTTCCACCCAACAAAATCAGAATATATATTCTTCTCAAGAGCAGAATGGACATTCTCTAAAATATACTAGTCCACAGAACATGCTTAATTAAATGCAAAATAATTGAAATTATTCCATGCATGTTATCAGATCATAGTGCCATGAAACTAGAAATTAATCACAGAAGAAACTGCAAAATTTTTGATTAGTAAATATTTACATTATATAATGGTTGCAACCATTGTGTGTAGTCAGCACATCTCTATTCTTTTCTCATCTCCTTCCCCTTTTCTCCCTATCCCTCTACCTCTTCATCCCCTTTGCCTTGGAAAAGCTTTCCCTGTTTCTATTACCTATGTTTCATTTGGCTCTTTACTTACATTTTCAATTTCTCATGTAAGTGAATGCAGGTGATGCATAAGCTTGCATATCTGCTTTATTTCACTCCAATATTATGGGCTCAAGGTGCATCTATTTTCCTACAAATGAATCAAGTTTATCTTTCCTTATGGTAGGATAATACTCCTGTGTGTATAAATGCCACATTTTCTTTATCCATGCATCTGGTTGCAAGATTGATAGATTATGAATTGCGCTGCTACAAATATGGGTGTTGTTATGGATTGAAAATTAATTTTTCTTTGTACAACCCTGACTACAACAGAAATTGTTACCAGGAGATTGGGGTTATTGTTGCTATGTTGGCTGCCCATGTGACTTAAGAGTGTTGGAAATTAATTTGGAAAGTTTTTGAGAGACTTGCCAAAGAGACTGCCCTTGTATGCCATAAAATACTTTGGATTCTCTGATTGAAACCTGGAAAATCAGAGTACTGATGGAAATGCTGCCAGTTAAGATGAAGCTTGGGAGGCTTCTGTGGAGAAGGACTGCTATGTCTGCTGGAGTCCAGGTAGTATATTGTGCTTTAGTTGAAAGTTGGTCTTCATTTTGCTTGGATTTAGAGATATTACCTGGTGGCAGGAAAATTTCAATGCAGTCTACTGTTGGGATGGTAGCATGATTCCCTTAGGGAACTTTTGAACAGATCTATGTTGAAAATTTAGAGCAAGGAGCCAGTAGAGTAACTTAAAACACTTGGCCAGGAGGATGGCTCCATTGGAACTGTGGGCTGCAAAGATGAAACAGAGCACTTGGTTGTTTGGAAGAAGAGGACAATGTAAAAATCAAGAGTACATTTGAATTGTGGGAGATCCATATATGTTAGCCTTGCCATGCCACATTAAAAGTTAATGGAAAGCAAGGACTGTGATTGTAATTGTTTGTTAGTGTGATTTTAATATTTCTATATCTTTGTAACCAGGTTAATTTATCAAAGTGCTATGTTTTAATGTTTAACCTTGGTCACCCTTTAAATATTTTCTTTTGGTGTAGGAATAAGCATAAAAAGAACTGTACACATGTAATTGTTCTGTTAATGTAAATCTGAATAGACCAAGATGTGTTAACATTCACAAATCTGCCACTAAGGACTATGGTTTAAGGAAATGCATGTGGTTATTAGGTTGACCAGGGGTGGATTGTTATGGATCAAAAACTGGTGATCAACTTTACACCAGCTGGATTACATAAGCATGGTGCTGAGCATAGATGTTTCACCTGAGGAAGGTTGCCAGCATAAATGGAGATGTGGAGAAGGAGAAGCTATTCATGTTTGTTGCATTAAGGTGCTGAGGTGTCGTGGGTTCTCTTATAAGGTGCTGTTTGAGCTATTGGCTCTCCTGGAGAAGCTCTCATCTTCACATTGAGCATTGCTTCCTGACTCTGGAGAGGAAGACATGTGCAGCTTGATCTCCAGGATGAATTCGTCACACTGATTTCCTGGCATGTTTCCCACTGTGCTTGTCAGAGGAGTTCATGTTGCTGCAGATGACTGTGGTGCTTTCCAGGACAGCCCTGGTTTTTGTTGTGAGTGTAGAACCCTCAACCTACCAGCACAGCTCCTTCACCCTGCTGGCATAGACTTTCTGACTTCCACCACTGACCTTTGGACCTTCTCAGCACTGATACATAAAAGAGACTTGCACGAGTGCTTCTTGTGAGCTCTAGACCTCCAGTTGGACTCATTGTTGTGAGCTCTGGTTCTTTATCTGGACTCATGTGGGACATTGCTGTGGGATTTAGGCTCTTGGCTAAATATTCTGTTTTAGCATTGTAGACTGATTTCCTGCATCTTGTTGTGTGGCCCTAGGGGGCCATTATAAAATAATGTTATAAACTCCATGTCCTGACTCTAATCATTCTCTGTACAACACTGACTACAACAGGTGTGCCTGGATCAGTGTAATATTAGGATTTTAGCCCTTTTTTATTTTAAAGAGAATAAAACAAAAGAGAACAGAATAAAGCAGATCAGAACAGAACAATGTAAGCAACACAGCACTTCACAACAAGACAATTGGATATCAACAATAGCTACCATAATGTCTCTTTCTTTGAAATAGTTGAGCATAATTTCACACACAATAATATAAAAATAGAATAAAACCATTCAAAAGAATGAAAATATTACAAGGCATTCTGAACCAAATAACAGAAAATGAACGAAGGCTACTATATCTCATTTTTCATAAAAATTTGTTTATATTATTACACATATTAAAATCCAGTAAGACACAACATGATAGAATAAATGGTAATAGACAAACAAAAGCATGTTAGAACTTCAAAACAAGATGATATTAGATCAACAATGGCTGATTTAATAATATCTTGTTTTCTTCAAAGTAGCTGTTCATACCATCACACATAATAAGATCAAACAAAACAGAATAAAACCATTACAATGAATGAATGAAAACATTATAGAACTTCAAAGCAATATAATAGGGAACCATGATTACCATAGAATCTTGTGTACTTTTACCATATTTTACACTAGGGAGACTATACAGTATTTATACAAGTGAGTTTGATTAATTTCACTTATGAATATGGTCTCAAGTTGCATCCATTTATTTATAAATATCTCAATGTGATCATTCTTTATAGCTGAGTAGTACTCCACTGTATAAAAGTATCACAATTTTTTTTTTATCCATTACTCAGTTGATGGGCTCTTAGTTTGTTTCCAAGATCTGGCTGTTAAAAATTGTGCTGCTATAAACATGGGTGCATATCTATCACTGTGGTAAAATGTTTTCAGTTCTTCTGGGAATATGCCTAGGAGTGGAATAGCTGGGTAAAATGGGAATTCCAATCTCAGTTTTTTGGGGAATCTCCAGACTGATGTCCACAGTGGTTGCACCAGTCTACACTCCCACCAACAGTGCAGAAGACTTCCTTTTTCCCCACAGCCTCTCCAACATTTGTTGTTGGTATTTTTCTTGATTCTGGCCTTATTTCTGGAGTGAGATGGAATGTCAGTGTGTTTTTAATTTGCATTTCTCTAATGACCAATGATCATGAAGATGTTTTCACGTATTTATTTACCATTTGTATTTCTTCATCCGAGAACTCTGTGTTCATCTTGGAGGCCCATTTTTGGATTGCATCTTTGAATTTCAGGGGTTTGATTTTTTTAAGTCTTTATAAGTTTTAAACAGAAGTCCTTTTTCAGAGGGACAGTTCATTAAAATTTTTCAGAGTTTGTGGATTTTTTTTTCACTATGCTGGAGATTTCTTTCAACATGCAGAAACTCTTTAATAAGATGTGATTGCTGTTATTGATTCTGAGAAGTATTTCCTGTGCTGTTTGGTTCTTGTTCATGAATTATCTACCTACCCTTATGTCTTCAAGATTTTTACCTAATTTGTCTTGATACAGATTTAGTGTTTCTGTTTTAATATTTAAATCTTTGATCCATTTAGATTTTAGTTTAGTACATGGTGATAGGCATGGGTCTAGTTTTAGATTTTGGCATATGGATAACCAGTTGTTCCAACACCATTTATGAAAGAGAGTGTCATTCTTCCAGTGAACATGTTTGGCCCCTTTATCAAAGATAAGGTGGTTGGGTGTGTTCATAGAAGTGGTTGTACCTTCTAGTCTATTCCATTGTTCTTCAGATCTGTTTTTATTCCATTACCATATTTATTTTATTACAGTAGCTTTGTAGTATAACTTCAAGTCAGGGATTGTGATGCCTCCTGCCTTGCCTTTGCTCTGTAGAATTGCCTTTGTTATTCTAGGTCTCTTCTGGTCCCAGATGAATTTTAAGATTTCTCTAGACCTATGAGGTATGTCAGTGATATTTTCACTGGGATTGCATTGAATCTGCATAGCAATTTTGGGAGAATGGCCATTTTCACAATATTTATTCTTCCTATCCATGAACAAGGGATGTCTTTCCATTTTCTGAGGTCCTCTTGGTTTCTTTTTTCAGGGTATTATAATTTTCCCTATATAGTGCTTTTACTTCTTTCATCAGATTAATTCTTAAGTATTTCATTTTTTTGGATGCTAGTGTACAGATGTGGCTTCTCTTATTTACATCTCGGTGATTTTGTTGTTAGTGATTAAAATGCTATTGATTTTTGAATATTGACTTTGTATCCAGGTACATTGCTAAGTTTATTTATTATATCTAGGAGTCTTTCAATGGAGTTTTGGGCATCTTCTATGTAGATTATCATGTCATCTGCAAATAATGATAGTTTAACTTCCTCTTTTCCCATTTTTATTACTTTTATTTCTCTCTCATGTCTAATTGCTCTGGCTAGTTTTTCCAGTACTGTGTTGAATAGGAGTGGTGATATGGCACATCCTTGTCTTGTGCCTGATTTCAAGGTAAAGGCTTTCAGTTTTTGGCCATTTAATATGACAGTGGCTGTTGGTTTGTCATAGATGGCCTTTATCATACTGAGGCAAAGGCTATCTATTCCAATTCTCTGTAAGGTTCTTATCATGAAGGGGTGTTGGATTTTATCAAAAGCGTTTTCTTTATTTATAGAAATGATCATGTGTTTCTTACTTTTGGCCCTATTGATATGGTGGGTTATATTTATTGATTTACATATGCTGAACCATCCCTGCATGCCTGGGATGAATCCCACTTGGTCATGATGTATAATCTTCTTGATTATTTGCTGCATTCTGTTTGCTAATTATTTTATTGAGAATTTTTACAACTGTTTTCATTAGGGAGATTGGCCTATAGTTCTCTTGTTTAGTTGGGTCTTTCTCAGGTTTTGGTACTAAAGTAATATTTGCTTCCAGGAATGACTTGGAGAGAATTGCTTCCCTTTCAATTTTATTGAAGATTTTGAGGAGTGTCAGCATTAGGTCTTCTTTGTATTTCTTATAGAACTCAGCAGTGACTATGTCTGGGCCTGGGCTCTTCTTTGTTCATAAGGACTTAATTACATTTTCAATTTCATTGATAAAAATTGGGTTATTCATCAATTTTACATCTTCTTGATCCAGCTTTGGTGGTTCATATGCTTCTAGGAATCTGTCCATTTCTTCTGTGTTATTAAACCTATGAGAGTAGAGGTTTTCAAAATAGGGGTTGACGATCTTCTGTATTCCAGAGTTGGTAATGATTTCACCTTTTTCTTTCCATAATGCATGAATCTGAGTCTTTTCTTTCCTTTTTAAAATTAGGTTGGTTAAGGGCTTATCAATTTTATTTATTCTGTGAAAGAATGAATTCTTTGATTCATTGATTCTTTGTATTGTTTTCTTAGTCTCTATTGCATTAATTTCTGCTCTGATCCTTATAATTTCCTCTCTTCTTTTGGATTTGGGCTTGGCTTGGCCTTCTTTTTCTAGATATTTGAAGTATAGTATCATGTTGTATATTTGTGTTTGTTCTGTTTTCCTAATGTGGGAACTCGGTGCAATAAATTTTCCTCTGAGGACCATTTTCATTGCATGCCACAGATTCTGGTAAGTTGTATTTGTATTTTAGTTTGCTTTTAGATATTGTTTAATTTCTTCTTTAATTTTCTCTGTGACCCACTCATTGTTCAAGAGTGTATTATTCAATTTTCATGTGTTTGTGGAGTTTTTGCAGTTTCTTTTTTTTTAAATTTTATTTAAAGAGAAAAAAAGCAAGTGAAAAAAGGGTAGCAACAATACAGAATTCTAAAAGGAAAAAGAAAAAAGAGAAAAAAACACGAAGAAATCATTGGTTGATAAATTACATATTGTCATCTTCGATGTAGTTGTTCAAGTTACAAAATTAAAGGATACATTGTAGACGCTCAAACAATGAGACTAAAAAACAGTTCTGCTCAAAGATCCAACAAAGATTCAGCAATATGTCATCTATTTTACACACTCAAACATTCTTGCAGTTATATCCTTTAGAACCCTTTCTTTTCCTCTGTCTTTCTTTTTTTACTTAAGGAGAAAACAAAAAACAGAAAAAGGATAGAAATATTACAGAGTTTCAAGAAAAGAAGATAAACAATAAGAAATCATTAGTTGATAATATTATTCTTTTAGAAATAGTTTCTCATTGGTATTTTGATTGGGATTGCATTAAATCTGTTTAACATTTTTGGAAGTATGGCCATTTTCACAATATTCACTCTTCCAAACCAAGAGCAAGGAATACCCTTCCATTTTCTAATAACCCCTTGAATCCCCTTTTTCAGCATAGTATAATTTTCAGCATATAGGTCATTTATACTTTTAGTTAGGTTGATTCCTAAGGATTTCATTTTTTTACATGTTATTGTAAAGGGTGATACTTCCATAATTTCTATCTCAGTGAGTTTTTTGTTTGTGTACAGGAATGCTATTGATTTTTGAGCATTGACTTTGTATCCAGCTACACTGCTGAACTTGTTTATTACCTCGAGTAGTCTTTTAATGGATATTTTTGCGTCTTCTATATAGAGTATCATGTCATCTGCAAATAGTAATAATTTAACTTCTTCCTTTCCTATCTTTATTTGTTTTATTTCTCTCTCTTGTCTGATTGCCCTGGCTAGTGTTTCGACAACTATGTTGAAAAGGAGTGGTGATAGTGGACACACTTTTTCTTGTTCCTGATTCTAAAGTGAATGCTTTCAGTTTTTGTCCATTTAGTATAATGTTGGCTGTTGGTTTGTCATAGATGGCCTTTATAATGTTGAGGTAGACACTGTGTATTCCGAGTTTCTAAAGGGTTTTTATCATGAACATGTGTTGGACTTTGTTGAAAGCTTTTTGTGCATCTATTGAGATGACCATGTGGTTTTTGTTTTTGGCTCTGTTGATGTGGTGAATTACATTTATTGATTTGCATATGTTAAACCATCCCTGCATTCTTGGAATGAACCTCACTTGGTCATGATGTATAATCTTCTCGATGATTTGCTACATTCTATTTGCCAGTATTTTGTTGAGAATCTTTGCATCAATGTTCATTAGTGAAATTGGCCTATAGTTCTCTTTTTTGGTTGGATCTTTCTCTGGTTTTGGTATTAGAGTAATATTTGCCTCCAGGAATGATTTAGGGAGGATTGCTTTCTTCTCAATTTCATTGAAGAGTTTAAATAGTTTGGTATCAAATCTTTTCTAAATTTCTTGTAGAATTCAGCCATGAATCCATCTGGACCTGGGATTTTCTTTGCTGATAAGTTTTTAATTACATTTTCAATTTCAATGGCTGATATTGTGTTGTTCAAAACTGCTGTATCTTTTTGATTGAATTTTGGTAGTTCATATGTTTCTAGAAATCTGAAAAGTCTGAAAAGTCTGTCATTGGCCTGGACTCCTGTATCTTTGCTAATGCCCATTATTCTTATATTGTTGCTCTTGGCATCATCATGAAGCTTCTGGATGTCATTTCATGCTGCTTTGTTATTTTTAAAAGTTCTATCCTTTCCTGATCACTAATTGTGATAATGTCCTCAAGGGTCTGAAATCCTATCCTAGCTTCCTTTAGGCGGTTTTGCATGCTTTCAATAGAATTTGTTTTTTTGGGTGTCTCTTTGAGTTTGGTTCATGAATTCTGCTTGTTTTCTATATTGTTAATTCAAAGTTTCAATCAGTTTTGCATGATCATGTACTTTTTTCTCTATTTCTTCTTGAGCTGCACTCAACAATTCCTTTACTAAAGCTGTTATTTCTATCTTTACATGGGAGAGTACTTCTAATTTGATTTCCTCTATAGCCTGATGGAGTTTTTTAATTTCACTTGCTATCTTTTCAGAGATTTCTGGTGTGTTACTTTTGGGATCCTCTATTTCAATGTCTCCTATACTTTCTTCTGGTGAACTAGATGTTTGAGACTGCATTTTGCTTTTTTGTTTCATCATTTTCACTCTGCCTGAAGTTTTCTATGTGTAGGAGGGGATCACACACATTCTTTTCAGACTCACCAAAGTCTTACAGTTGGTGGGGGTTTTACTACTGGCCCTATTCATCCACTGTACACCTGTATTTTAGAGGCATACTCACCACACTGATAGTTAATCTGCTGTAGTCCAAGGTTCGCCACCTGGGAGCAAAGCTCCAAGGTTTTTCACACTTACTGGAGCCTTCTGAGGTCTTCTCATGTTCCAGTTTGGAGGGTGGGCCCAGAAGAAACAGTCTAGGGCAGTTTTCAGTCTTGGGTAGCCTCCTGAGATGTTCCAGGTGGCAGCGTACACCCACAGGGGAGGTTCCAGGCCTCCTGTGATCGAGGTGGGCCTCCTTGATGTTCCTGGTGGCAGGGCAGGCCCTCAGAGGAGGCTCCAGGCAGCTCACGCCTGAGGTGGGCTTTGGCTAGGTTCCCAGTGGCAGGGCAGGCCCACAGTGGAGGTTCCAGGCAGCTTACTCCTGATGCAGGCTTCCACTAAGTTCCTGCTGGCAGGGTGGGTTGACAGTGGAGATACCAGGCAGCTTATGCCTGATGCAGGCTTCCACTAGCTTCCTGGTCTGTGGTTTCTTTTATTATTAATTTATACCTTCATTGTGCTATTATCCAATAACATGCATGGGATAATTTCAATTCTTTTTCATTTACTTAAATATGTTCTTTGGGCTAGTATATGGTCTGTTTTAGAGACTGTCCCATGTACTGCTGAGAAGAATGTATATTCTAATGTTGTTGGGTGGAACTTTCTGTATACATCTATCAAGCCCATTTGTTTGCAGGATGTGTTCAGTTCTGTTAATTTTTTGCTGATTTTCTGTCTAGTTGATCTGTCCCTTTGTGTCAATGGCATGTTAGAGAGAAAAGACAGATTACCTACAAAGGAAAACCTATCAGAATCACAGCAGACTTCTCAACACACACAATGAAGTCAAGAAGAGCATGGAGTGAAGTATTTCAGATCTTAAAGGAAAAAGACTTTCAACCCAGACTGATGTACACTGCAAAACTGTCCTTCAAATTGGATGGAGAAATAAGACACTTCCATGACAAAGAACAACTGAAGAATTTCATGATCACCAAACCAACCCTGCAAAGAATTCTGAAAGACATTCTAGATACACATAGGATAAAACCACTAAGCACGATAGACAACTAAACAGAATGGAAAGGTAAAAATACAACAGCAGAAAGATAACATGTCAACAGTAAAATGATATATAGCAGTTATAACCATTAATGTAAATGGTTTCAATTCACCAATTAAAAGAAACAGATTGGCAGAATGAATCAAGAACCAACCATATGCTGTCTCCAAAAGCCCATCTAACCCAAAAGGAAATTCATAGACTGAAAGTCCAAGGATGGAAAAAAAATACTTCATGCACCAGGAACTAAAAAAAAGCAGGGTTAGCCATTCTGTTTGCAGACTATGTGAACTTCAAACCAAGAATGGTGTGAAGAGATAAAGAAAATCACTACATACTAGTTAGGGGAAAACTTTAGGAGGAAGAAATAACAATCTTAAATGTATATGCACCAAATTCCAGATCACCTAGCTATGCAAAGCAAATATGAACAGACATGAAAAATCAAATAAGCACTAACACAATTATAACAGGAGAGCTTAACAGCCCAATGATTTTAACCCTTTTGGAAGAGACCTAGAAGGGGATTATCTGGGTTAGATGAAATTCCTTCTTTTAGTTTTGGAGGACTTTCCAGACTGATTTCCATAGCCATTGCACTAGTTTTTGCTCTATTAACATGTCTTTTAGGGGCCTGGGATTTAGCTCAGTGGCATAAGTGCTATCTTAGCAAGCACAAGGTCATGAGTTTGATCCTCAGAACCGCAAAACAAACAAAAAACATGTCTTTTAAAATATTTGCTTTTATTAGCATATATTTGCAGCACAAGATAATCACATTAATCATGAGGACCTGGTTCATGTGCATCCACACAACATTGAGTCTTAATGTGATTTTTTGGTGAAGGATGACAATCACATGTTTATTTTCTTTCCTTTTTGTTTCATAGCTCTATTATTTTAGAGGAAATCCTTGCAGTGTTGATGTTGTTCATACTTTCAATGTTAGAATACATGACTTTGTGATCATGCTTGTGGTGGCTGAAACATCAGAGGACAACTTCTGCTCTCCTGTTTAAGGGTGACACATAGGCAGTGGCAGTTAAGAAGCCACACAGGACACATTCCTTGCAGTCCCTGGGCTGACAGTTCTGCTGCCACCCTCAGCTCTTGTCTGTGAGCTGAGAGGCCAGCTCACTGACCCTCACCCCCAGCCCTCAGGGAAACGCTGTGATGCTCCTAAGTTGGAGATGCCCTTGAGGCCCAGGGTGATGAAATCGCAATCCTTCTCACCTGGGAGATCGCTGCCTCAGCCTTTCCCTGAGGCCTGGCCACTGGGAGCAAGGACACCTGAAAAAGGCACAGAATCTGGTATTAATGCACAGCACAGAGGCTGTGTTAGGTGGTAGCACAGCAGTGGGAAGTCTTCTTTATGGACAAAGTGAAGTCAGTATTGCCACGCACAACTGTATTTAAAGGAAGAATTAAAGGAACATTTGACTAAAAAGGATACCTTTCAGAAAATTAAAACAATAGAATGCAGCATGTGAGTACATTTGGAAAAGCCCCCCATGTTACTCTACAGGATAGGAGGGAAGAACTTCTCAGGAGCACTGTCACGATTTGGGCCACGGCAGTCCAAGGCAGGATCCTGGGAGCATCATGCTGTTTTCAGATACAAAAGATGTTGTACATGTAAACTGTAAGAGCAATAGAAGTCCATATGATTTGCATTCTATAATTATCATTTTAATTGTGCTGGAACTTATTTTCTCTCTTTCATTCTCTACTAAATATTTGCATTGCAAAATAACACAAAATCCCATTTTCAAATGCAGAATTACATCATTCTGATCTTTCCCAGAAGATTCTGACATCAATTGGATTCTGCTTACCCCATATAATTGTGTTACTTTCAAATAATATATCTTTCTTTTGTCATGACAAGAAAAATGGTTATGATATATGCTTTTCTTCATTGCAATGGGTCTTTGATTTTTATGAACAAAATAATTGTGATTTTTTTCTTAAGAATTAGGAAAAATTGGAAAATATTTTTAAGTGTTAGTTCAGCATATTAACCATTTTCTTAAATTATAAATTCTATTGATGTGTCTTAAAATCTTTTGAGTTGTGGAACAAATTTTAAAATGTACAACTTAGTTTTTATTACTCATCGAGATATGGTAAAACATTACACCATTCAGGAAAATTAAAATACACACAGATACCTTTACACAGCTTGGTGGTTAGAACTCGCAATGTGTAATATCCATAGCTGGCACATTCTCAGCTGTGCCAACTGCACTCCACAGGGAGCATTTGCACTGAGGTGCACACCTGTACCCATGTGTTACAGGCAGCTGAGTTATTTAGAAATATTACAGGCAGTCAGACAGGGCTGTCAAAGGAGCCACTGCAGAAATTCAGATACTATGTGACTTCTGAAGAGACAGGTGCTTCCTGCTGTGGGCCAAATCTCAAGACAAAAGGAAAAGCAAATACAGCCACATCTTAAGAGCTAATAAAATAGCTCTCTCTCATCTTGAGGAAGTCAGGAGTCAGCATCCTTACTCCTACAGGAAGGGTCACTACTGTTAAGCAGGCCTGCTCACTGCATGACTCACACCCACATTTGCTCCTGATTTAATCATTTTTACCTAAGCAATTAATCTTGTTGGATAACCACAGTTCTGTCCCATCTTAGTTCCACCTTACAAGTTCCCAAGTTTCCCCACCTTGACCCTGTTTCATGCCATGATTTTATTCGATAAAAGTCCCTACAAAAGACAGAGAACCTGGCAACCTGCTTGGGACCTCTTCTGGGGTAAGAAGAAGCTTTCTTTCTCTCAATAAATATATTCTATTCTTAAACTCTTTTGTTCCTAAAATTCATTCTTTGAATTTAGAGAACACAAACTCATACTGGATATATTGTAGGTTGGGAGTTTCATTTCTCTGTATCAGTGTTTCATAATTAAGTTTGATGATTTGAGTCCTCACAGATATTTAAAGCGAGGAGTATATATAAAGAAAGTCAAGCTTATTCACATCACATTCAGACAAGGTTTTCCTTTTGAAACAGGAGATATTAAGTCACTGTTTTACAGCATTTACAGTCTATACTTTTAAAAATACTGTTCACACGTGCAAGAAGAGTTTTATTATGGCTACCATGACAGAACATACTTCATGCTTCTTGAGACATCCAGACACTAAGAGAAGTGACTGCACTGACTGGGGCTGTCTTTTCTCTGAACACAGTTTCTGATTTCTTTTAACATGTACTTGCCACACTGTTCTGAATCAGAGTATTAAAACACAATAAAGTGATTCACAAACAGTGAAATTTAAATCCTGTAAAGGTACTATATACAGTGCTTTCTACCTTCGGCTTTGCTCTCTAGATGTAGGGTTTACTCACACCAAATCCACCCAGCCTTCAATAGACTGTGGCCATGAAGTTACAAACATGGGCAGTGCTGTCTCTCACTGCAGTGGTTGGCACATCTGGGAAATGTCGTCAAGGGCCACATCCTGGCAGCAGCATGTCCAATATCCCCTTCCTCCTCTGGACTTCACGATGAGACTTCTTCAGAGACTGGGCAAAGCCAAACTCTCACACACAACCACACCATACACATTGGTCAATCTACAAAATCAATATCCTTAGGTTCCAAAAAATAGCATTATCACCTAAAGTTTGAAGAAACTAAATAATAACTATACTTACAGTGTTCCTTTATTTCTAAAATTGTAGATTATTGGAGTATTTACACTGAAGAATTACCTTGAAAATCAAAGGGGACATGTGAAGCATACAGACATATGTTAATCATGTTTTTTTCTTAAAAAGAATAGGAACTAATTGCTTTTATTAGGGATCCTTACAACATTAATAAGTGTAAAATAATATTCCATTCTCAACTCCTTGGTCATCTTCCTTTATCTGCTGTTGTTGACCCCTTCCAGATCAGAGCAGACTCGGTATGGATGGAGCAAACTGAACCGCAGTGACAGAGTTCATTCTCCTGGATTCTCAGGCTCTCCCTCCCTGCAGTTCACACTCTTTGTCACCTTCCTCAGTGTGTACCTGTTCTCCCTCATGGGAATAACCTGTATCATCTTCCTTGTTCTCACAGACTCCATACTCCAGACACCCATGTATGTCTTCCTAGGGAATCTGTCCTTCTTAGATATCGGGTAAACCACAGCCACTGTGCCTAAGTTGCTTACCACCTGCTTCTCCACAGTCATCACCATTTCTGTTCCCGGGTGCATTACCCAGCTCTATTTCTTCTTCTCCATGAGAGTCACAGAGTGCATCCTGCTAGCTGTGATGGCTTATGATTGGTGTGTGGCCATATGCAGCCTTCTGTGCTACTTGCTTCTCATGAATGCTCAGATCTGCCTCAAGTTTTCAGCTGAGTCCTGGATTGGGGGCTTCTTTGCCCCTTTACCCGCTACCATACTCATCCTTCAACTAAACTTTTGTGGCCAGAAGATCAAACATTTCTTCTGTGACTCAGACCCCATTTCCAATGTCTCCTGTTCAGACACTTTTGTGGTAGAAGCCTTGGGTTACACATGCACCTTAATTCTGATTTTAAGCTCTTTCCTTCTCACAGTCTCCTCTTATAGCAATATTGTGGCCACAGTGGTCAGGCTGTCTTCCCGAGAGGCCCGGAAGAAGACTTTCTCCACCTGCGCCTCCCACCTGACTGTAGTCACCATCTACTATGGCACCATTATCTTTGCCTATGTCCGCCCTCCGGCCGAGTACAATTTCACCATCAGTAAAGTGGTCTGCGTGTTCTATTGTGTGGTCACCCCTCTGGTAAACCCTCTCATCTGCACCCTGAGGAACCAGAAGGTGAAGAAAGCCTCCAGGAAATTTCTAGCTTAAAAAGCATATTTGTTAACTAGTAACATCAAGAAGTTATGAACAACCAACAGCAATTAACCAACCACAGTAAATGATAAAACCCCTTTTTAAAAAAGATGCATAATAAGACTTACACATTTTAATAAGGGACCTTTGCCCACCTCTGAATTCTACTGAATGTTATTCTGTATTTACTCTGTGTGAATGCCTCTTCAAATACTATCACAAAGAGAGAAACCAGATCCTTGTCCAGAGCCATTCACAGTGCAAAAATTGGCTGGTTGAGTCTCACTTGCTTTAAATATTTTCATAATAATAGAAATCACTAGCCAACACATCTTTGTTAAATGAAATAAGTGTTCCCCATGGAGTACCTGCTCTCATCTGATCAATTGTTCCTCAGTAATAAATTCATTCCTTAATTACCAAGTATGTGTGATAAATCAGACACTACTCTAAAGTTAATATTACTTCCACTAATTTCATTTGGAAAACATTGCATCAGATTTTTGCTGGTTGACATGAAAGTATTAAAAAATTTGACTTGGAGATATGTCGATTGCAAAATGAACAAATTAAATCATAGAATTGAACACTTTAAAATCTATGTTTAACATCATTAAACAGATTCCAGTAAAGAATCCAAATAATGAAGCAAATACTTATTTGATATTTTCCAGAAAGAATAAAAAGTGATGATTATTGTTTGCTGTTGTTGTATTTCATTGTCTACGTGAACGGAGAAGCTTAGCAATTCTCCCTCACTTTAATGCAATGTGGGGACAAGAGAGACTAAGGTCACTGGAAGAATCAGCTGCACCTGTTCTGACCAGTTCATGTGTGCTCCTGCCCGTGCCACCCAAAGAGGCTCAGATCTCAAAGCCAGGAAGCCTCAGAACAGTCTGCAGGGTGGGAGATGCCCTCAGCGGTCCTGAATGAGGACTACGGAGGGACAGGATCGGGGCTGATGCAGTTGGCAAAAGAAACCCTGCGATCCTCTATTTTTGGCAGAAAAAATGTCTTATGTATATTTCATGACAAGTGATTAATAAATTCTAGATTTTGTCACATATGCCATTGTGTAATGATCTTTCTTAAATGTTAACATGATTTTCTGAAATACATGAAAAACATAATGAAATCTGTTCAGAATACCTGGCTTTCACTTGCGGGAAAGATTTCGTAGTGATTCTAAAATATGCTAGTGCATATTAGTCCTATCGTACATCAGTTTGTCTGTTATATTGGTACGCTAGTATCATACAGTTTTACCCTTTTTTATTCCCTCCTTCTCATCTCCTCTAATCCCTTTCCTCATTTCCAGTCATCTTCCTTCACCTTCCTGATGAATAGGTTCTCCTATTCATTTTCTTCTAATTGCTTTTAGATTCCATTTTTGAGAGAAATTATTGAATATTTGATTTTTTAGGTAACAAAGATGTTCTTAGCATACATCTATTTTCTTGCAAATGAAAGAGATACATATTTTTGGCTTAAAAATATTCCATTGTGCATATACATAACATTTTCTTAATCTACTTTATCTGATGATAGGCATCTGGGCTGTTCTCATGGCTACTGCTCTACGATAAAAAGAGGACCGCATGTGTCAGAGTAGCATGCTGCCTACAATCAGAAAAGACAGGAATAGCACGCTTGAATGAAAAAAGTGATCTACTTTTAACTTTTTTTAATTTTAAAAATAATGCTAAAAATATGGAATCACACAAGATGCTAGGAAATTAACAATGGTTATTATATTGCATATCGTTATCTTCAAAATATTTGCTCTCCTTACCAGCTTTAGGTATGTAAAAGTGATCAGACAATATAAGCACTAACTGTCCCTTTCAATGAGCTAATATAATGTGCAATCATCTTAGATGTTTTTTATCTATATCTATGTTTACATCTCTCTCTCTCTCTATCTCTATCTCTATAAACATTTTTGTTCCCTTCCTTTTCTTCTTTCCCCCATACATATATCAAGTGTCAATTTCTTTTGTGCATTTTCTTTCCCTTTCACAGTATTTATTGTACTTTTTGAATCTTATTTACTCCCTCAGTTTCTTACACTAGGTAAGCAATATATTTGGGCATGCAAGTCTGATTTATTTCACTTATGAATATGGTCTCAGTAAGTGAAATTGCATTTACCTCTAAATGCTTGTAAAGGTATCTTTCTTTGTATCTTCATACCTAAATAGCACTCCATTGCACCACATCTTTTTTATCCATTCCTCTGGTGATCAGTATTTTGATTTTTTCCAAGATTTAGCTATTATAAATTATGCCACTGTAAACTGGGTGCACATATATCACTGTGGTTTGATATTTTCAATTGTTCTGGAAAAATACCCAGAAGGGGAATATCTGGATAGAATGGGAATTTAATCCTACCTTTTTAAAAAATCTCCACACTGATTTCCAGAGTGGTTGCACCAGTTTACCCTCTCACCAACAATGGAGAAGTGTTCCTTTTATCCATAGCCCCATAAGCGTTTGTTATTGGTCGTTTGATAATGGCCATTCTTTCTGGAATGATATCGAATCTTGGTGTTGTTTTATTCTCATTTCTTGAATGACTAATGATGTTGAAAAATTTTTAATATATTTATTTGCCATTTGTATTTCTTTGAGAAGTAAGTATTCATCTTTGATGTCTATTTTTGGTTTGGGTCTTTGAATTGGGGAGGATGATTTATTTTAATTCTTTGTATGTTCTAGATGTAAGTACTTTGTCTGAGGGACAGTTGGCTAAAAATGTCATCCAGTTCATGGATTTTCTTTGCATTACATTGGTGATTTCTTTTGATGTGCAATAACATTTTAGTAAGATGAGATGCCAGTTGTTGATTCTTTGAAGTACTTACTGTGTAATTTGGCTTTCATTCATGAACTCTCTGCCTATTTATTTGTCTTCAAGATTTCTATCTGCTTTCTTTTCCAGTAGGTTTGGTTTTTCTATTGCATCATTTAGATCTTTCACCATTTTGACTTTAGTTTAGTGTATGGTAATAGGGATGGGTCTAGTTTTAGTCTTCAGTATGTGGAAAGCCAATTTTCCCAGCACTATTTATTGAACAGACTGTCTTTCTTCCAATGAACATGGTTGGCCCTTGACAAAGACATTGTCCCTGAGTGTGTTTGTAGTTGTGTCTGCACCTTCTATTGTGTTCCCCTGATCCTCAGGTCTGTTTTAGTGCTAGTACCATGCTCATTTTTTCACAGTACCTTATAGTATAATTTCAAGACAGAAACTGTGAGGCCACCTACTTTATCTTTAGTGCCCAGGATTTAGGATTTTTCTGATTCCAAATGAATTTTAGGAATGTTTTCTCTAGGTATGTGAGCTATGCTAATAGTATTTCAATCAAAATTCTATTAAATCTGTATAATAGTTTTAGGAGTAAGACTATTTTCACAAGATTGGTTCTCCTACCCATGAGCAAATCATATCTATATATTTTGAAATCCTCTTTAATTTCTTTTTTTAGTGTACTGTAATATTCAATGTATAGAACATTTACTTCATTTTCCAGATTGACTCCTAAGTGTTTCATTATTTTTTTTTGATGCTGTTGTGAATGGTGTTGTTTCTCTAATTTCTTGATCAGTGAGTTTGTTTTTGGGTATAGGATTGCTATTGATGTTTGAGTTCCAACTTTGCATCCAGCTATGCTGCTGAAGTTGTGTATTGAAATTAGTAGTCTTTAATTTAGATTTTGGGTTCTTCTATGTAGGGTATCATGTCATCTGTGAATAATGATAATTTCACTTCTTCCATTCCTGTCATTAATCCTTTTATTTCTCTCTCTCATCTAATTGCTTTTTCTAATATTTCCAGGTCTATGTTGAGTAGTGGGTGATGATAGTGGACACTCTTGTCTTGCTCCTGATTTTAGGTTGAATGCTTAAAGTTTTTGTCCATTTAGTATGATGTTGGCAGTTTTGTCATCGATGGTTTTTATCAGATAGAGGTAAAAGCTAACTATTTTGATTTTATTTAGGTTTATTGTTGGACTGTATCAAAAGTTTTTCTGCATCTATTGATATGTTCATATGTTTTTGTTTTATGCTTTATTGATATGGTGTATTACATTTATTGATTTGCATATGTTGAACCAACCCTGCATTCCTGGTATGAATCACATTGGGTTGTGCTGTATAATCTTTTTGATGATTTGCCACATTCTTTTTGATAGTAATTTATTGAGGATTTTTGCATCTATGTTCTTTATGAAGTTTTTCCTATAGTTCTCTGACTTGGTTAGGTCTTTCTTTAGTTTTCATACCAAAGTAGTACATGCCTGCAAGAATGAGTTAGGCAGAATTGCTTACCTGTTAATTTTCTTACAGAGTTTGAGAAATATTGGTGTTAAATTTTTCTAAATTTATTGTAGAATTCAGGTGTGGATCCATCAGGGCCCCAAGGTTTCTTTTTTAAATTTTTTTATTTTAAAGAGAATAAAACAAAAGAGGACAGATCTAAGCAGATCAGAACAGAACAATGTAAGCAACACAGCACTTCACAACAAGACAATTGGATATTATCAGTAGCTATCATAATGTCTCTTTCTTTGAAATAGTTGAGCTAAGCTTTACACACAATAATGTCAAACAACAAAATAGAATAAAACCACTCAAGAGAAGGAAAGTATTGCAAGGCATTCTGAACCAAATAACTGAAGATGAACAATGGCTGCTATATTATCTCATTTTCCATAAAAATTGTGTTTATACTATCATACATATTAAAATCCAATAAGACACAACATGATAGAACCACTGGTAATAGAAAAACAAGAGCATAGCCTCCGGGTTTCTTTGGTAAGTTTTAATTATGTTTTTAATTTTAATAACTGATATTGGTTGCTTAGCATTTTTATATCCTTTGATCTAGGTTTGATATTTCATATGTTTCTAGGAATTTGTCCATTGTTCGGTGTTTTCAATCATATGAGTGTAAAGGTTTTGGAAGTAGGTATTGAAAATCTTTGGAATTTCCACAGAATCTGTATTGATTTCAACATTTTCATTCCTTATTGCAAGAATTTGATAGTTTTTTATAAGATTGGCTTTTTAAATAAATATTATTTATTCTCTCATAGAACTAATTTTTTCATTTGTTAATTCTTTGTATTGTTTTCTTAGCTTCAATTCCATTAATTCTGCTCTGTTACTTGTAATTTCCTCTCTTCTTTGGGGCTGCTCTTTGTTTTTCAGTAGCTTCACATGCAGCATTAGATGATTCATTTTTCTTGTTCTAGTTTCTTGATATGAGAATTCATCACTATAAATTTCCCTTGGATAACTACTTTTGTTGCCTACCACAGGTTTCAGCAATTTGTATTTGCATTTTCATTTGATTTCAGATGTTGTTTAATTTTTTCTTAAATTTCATCTGTGACACATTAGTTTGTTCAGGCGGGTTGTTATTTAATTTTGCATATCTTTATGGAGCTTTGCAGTTTCTTTTGTCATTAACTTCCAAATTTATTCCACTATGATAGGATAATATGTGTGGAGTAATATAGATTGCCTTGTATTTGCTAAATCATGTTTGATGGTATGGTGTAAGGTCTATTTGAGAAACCCATGTGCAGCTAAGAAGAGTGTGTAATCTGATGTGTTGGGTAGAACACATTGTTAATTCTACTAAGTTTACTTTTTCACAAGTTTGGTTCAGTTCTGTTATTTCTTTGCTGATTTTTTTGTCTAGTTATCAGTTTCTTTGTGACAATGAAATGTTAAGTTCTCCAATTATAACTGTGTTACAGCTTATTTGATTTTTCATGTCTATTACTATTTGTCATTTATAGTTCTGTGCTCTTGTATTTTGTGCATGTATATTTATGATTGTCATACTTTCCACTTGAAGTTTTCACCTAACAAATATGTAATGACCTTCTTTCTCTCTTTTGATCAATGTGAAGTTCACATTGTATACAAACAGAATAGCTGTTCATTTATTTTGTGGATTCCTGTCAAAGGAACTATTGTTTTCCATTATTTATTTTTTAGTCTATGATTTATTTTGAGTGAAATGTATTTCTTGTATATAGTATAACATTGGATTTGGTTTCCTGGTCGACTCAACTAGTGTGTTTCACCAACTCAACTTGGTGAACTGTGGCATTTACATCAAATGTTATAACTGCTATATATTGGCTTAACTTTATCACATTATTTTCATGTTATTGGTTCCTTAACTTTCCTCTGTGTTTAGTTGCTTGCCCTGCTTGGTGGTTTGTTTCTGTTGTTGTTCTTGGAATTGTGATTATTTTTATGTCTTTCTAGACTTTCTTTCAATATTCTTTATTGGGTTGGTTCAGAGGTCATAAATTTCTTTAGTTATACTTTGTCATGGAAATATCTTGTCAATCCATTAATTTCAAAGGTAGATTAGCAGTACACATTGTCCTGGGTTAAAAGATTTCTATTCAGATTTGAAATTCATCACTCCAATCTCTGCTTGACTTGTTGTTTTCTGTTGTGAAGTCTTACATTATTCTGATGGGATTTCTTTCATAAGGGATGTGTTTCTTTTCTCCAACAGCTTTTAATTTTCTGTTCTTGTGCTGAATTTCTGAGATTTTTGTTACTATATGTCTAGGTGCAGATTTATTTTGGTTAGGGCTAATTGGAGTTCTACATCCCTCCCTTCTCTGTTTGTCATTTTTCCCCATGCATTGGAAATTTTCTGCTATTACTTTTGCAAATAGTGTTTTTATGAAATTTGGGTTGATTCCAGTTTTTTCATTGACACTACAGCCTTCTGGTTTTTTTTCTTTGAAACATTTTGTAGCTGTTGAATTGTTATTTCCTGGTTCCTTTTTATTTTTAAGAGATGTTTCTTTTAATCATCATTAGCTGCAATCCTGTCTTCAAGGTATGAAATGCTTTCTTCAGTTTCATTCAAGTGGTTTTTCCAGGATTCAGTGGAATATGTATTTTCCTGCATATCTTTGTGAATCTGTTTCATGAATTCTGATTCTTTCCTATATTGTTCATTCAGTGTTTCTATTATTTTTCTATGCTCTTCTTTTTTTCTTATATCTATGTCTTCTTAAGATGTGCTCAGCAATTCTACCTTTTTTCTGTTTTGCTTTTTTTCTCTAAATAAAAAAAAATGATATGCTCAGCAATTCTTTCATTATGGTTGCATTTTTATTTCTTCCTGGGAGACTGTTTCTGATCTGATTGCCCCTGTAGCCTCATGGAGCTGCTTTTCACTTCATTTGATGTCATTTCATAAATTTCAAATCTGTGACCTCAAATTTCTTCTATGTTGATGTCTTCTGAATTTGTTCTGGGTGGGGTGGAAGTATGAGACTGAATTTTGCTTTTTTTTTTTTTGATGTTTTTGGTTTCAATTTTTTGTTGTTTTCTGTGATGATTCTTGTGAATTTTGGTGGTAAATAGTAATATCAATGGTATCAAAGCTTTTTTAGGAAAAGTCTGTTCTTCAGATATACCTTCTGTGTGTAGGAGATATTTGGTTTCTGTCTATTCCAAGATCTTACTTTCCTAGTTAATTATGCATGGAATGTTGGCTTCTGTTTGGTGCAGAGTTGCAGTGAGGTTATTATCCCAGAGCATCCCAATGTTACTCAAGGAAGAATCACTGAGTGAAATAGGTATGACATACTAGCTACAGTAGTACAATTAGCAAAAATGACAGCATTTAGCACACTTTAGAAATTGAAAAAAATATGGTAAATATTGATTTTGTACTTTAGACTGTTAGGAACACACTATTCCCTATACCACAGCCAGAGGCTCATCTCACCATGGCAGTCAGCATCAGTCCGCATCAGTCCCTATCCTGCTTCATAGGGAGAAACATCTCGCTTTAAGAACAGGAGGCAAACCCCTCCTCCCATCCTAGCTGGCCTGCATGGCATGCCCTTGCTGGTCTCTGAGTTCTGGCTTTGTCATAGTTAGTGTGAGCTTGACAGTCCCACCGTAGAGGACCCATCTGTTCTTTCCCCCACAAACTTTCAACCCTGCTGCTCTTCCCTGGAACCCCCTGGCTGAATATCACTTGTTCTATGCTTCTCCTTCCTCAGCTCATTCCCTTCCTGAGTGTCTGTCCACAGGAGGAGGTGCTGACTGCTCAGAATGTTGGTCTTCATATCTGCCCACAGCCAGTCAATTGTAGCACTCATCGCTCACAGTGTCACACACGGGTGTATGATGATATGTTAGTGGCAGATAATTTGTGTTGTTGTATTTTACTTCAAAAATATACATGTCCCATGCTTCAAAAACAAAACTATTGTAAGAAGGCAAGCATTTAGATATCTCAATCATCTAAATTTTCAGTCTTATTCTCAATCTGCTCTTCTCTTTTTAGATAGCCCAATACCACTGCCTTCACAGGTAGACAAATTGAAGTGATTTTCATTTGTACATTCAGTGCTTTCTTTGTATATTTCTTATTTTCCTTTATAGTGGATGCTCGGGAAAACAAAGCAAATAAATGTCACTTGACAATTTTTGCATCTTAAATATGTTGGAGATTGTTCAACACCAGTGTAATGAATATTTTAATGAATCATTTTATTTTTATAGAATATGCTATGTTTTCAGACTTTTAAAATATTGCACAACTTGTGTTAATACCTCCTATTACAAAAAAAGAATTGTGGCAAATAAAATGTACAAATACTTTAAATGTGAGATTTTTCTGTGTATAGGTATATATATATATATATATATATATATATATATATATATATGAATCAATCTCTGTTGTGTAATTGCTCATAAAATAAGAGTTCATTGAAACAATTAATATAGTTGAAATTTTCCTTTGTAATAATTACAAAACTCAATTAGTGTTTTATACCCACAACCTAACAGATCTTTTAAAAATATGAGTTTTGACAATGTGATATGTAAGAAATGATTTTATTTGTTTAGTTGGTAATTTTATTGTAAGTTTGATATTGCATAAAATAGCTACCAGTTTCTTTTATGTATGAAATTGTGAATTTCTCATATAGTTTCCTTTTTTTCTGTCATGCTATTTTTTCTCAACTTAGAGTTTTATTTATATGAAATATTAACCTTTAATTTTTTATTTAAGTGGCAAATAGTTTCTGAAACTGCAGATTTTCAATGCTTACTTTTATTCATTCCAAATATGTTATACTTTGTTTTGTACTTACACATTTATTATCATGCCTTCTACATGTCAAATTAAAAATACCTTTTTGTTTAAAAATGTTTGAAAGGCTTGCACATATGCTTCCAAAAGCTTCTCTTATTTCTTTGTTTAAAGTCTATTATGTTTTTTATAAACACTGAATCTATGATATTCAGTGTAAATGGAACAATTTTAAGATCGGCACTCTTACAAAGAAGTATCCACTTCAGAAACTGCAATCACATTTAAAGTCCAAAACACAAACTGACTGGTAGTTCCACGCTTTGATTGTCAGAATATGTGATTGTTGCTTTCTCACGTTCCTGTAGTGTATGGAAGGTACAGGAAAGAATCTCTGCACAGCTGAGAGAAGGGCTGTTGGGGAGTCTGTAGGGTTCTCTGTGGCAGGACCAAGAAGGGAGTCATTTTATCCCTTTTCTTCATTTCTCAGTCTGCTTCCTGCCTGACATGGGTGAACAGTTTTTCTCCTCATGCCCTTCCAAGATGTCATTTTTGCCTTGGAGATATGACTATGCACAGAAAACTCTGAAATCCATGAGCTAATATAAACTTCTTTTTCTCTAAGTTGGATGTTGGGTATTACATCCCAGTGATAAGAAAGTTACTAAGATTTTGGAGCCAGAGAGGTGGACATTGTTTGTAACATATCTTATCCTGTTACATAACTTTAACAAGCTGATTGTGGGAGGAGTCTGAAAATATTTGGGAAAAAAGTGTCAGAAAATTCCTAGAAAGTTGTCAGAAATTATTATGTACAAGACCGTATTCCTAACAGAAATGTGAACATAAAGGAAAGACTCAGAGTTTTATCTTTGAGAACAAGGTCTCCATTAGCATTTTGCTCATGTGCTGAGGCTGCAAAGTTTAAAAGTGGTGAACTAAATGATCTGGTTAAAAAAATTTCAATATAGCTCAATGAGATGGGTATTGTGTGAATCATTTAGTCAGACTTACATTAAAAAATAAGGAAAAGTGGACAGGGGATTTAGTTCAGTGGCTTAAGCACCTGCTTGGCAAGAGTGAGGTCATGAGTTTGATCCATGGTACCAAAAAAATGAAATAAGGAAAAGAAGGTCATGTAAATGTTTTCAGTTATATCAGAAAGTAAGTTCCTGCAGTTTTGAAACAGAGAAGTACATGTGTAAACTAGCGTTTAAAAAAAAGTCGCATACTTTGCACGATGTGGTGATTTATTTAAGAACAACATTCTTATCTGAATATTTTATATCTAGTGATCAAAAAACAATAAAATAAGTTTGATAGCAAACAAACAAAATCCCATCTATCTAGAACTAATTAGACTTGTAACCTAAGAGAAAAAAAATAGGAAAATGGCTTGAAAGCATCTCAGGAATCAGAAAGACCTGTCCCTTCCCTCAATTAAGGGTGAAAAAGTGTAAAATTTCATTTGAAAATAGAGCCCCATTGCTCCCAACTCATTAAGGTCCACAGCAGAAGTATTTCCCCATGCTTATCCTTCCTGGTACTCAAAATCTATGGCAGCTATGATTCAATATGGCAGGGCTACTTCTGGGGACTTTGGCATTACTGCTGTGATGCTGATGATTCAGGAAGGTAAAATGCAAAAGTATGGGTTCATGGAGGCTTCCACCCAAATTTTGTAGGAAGACATGGCAGGCCAGGTGAGAGAACAGTGAATAAAACTATGAAAGGAGAAAACAAGAAATATAATGGAGTACCTAGGAAGTTTGATCTACCAAGTACATGGAACAACTGCTGAGAAAGGGCAAAACAAGGCATTGAATCCCTTCAAGTGAGAGGCCATGGTTGCTACTTCTGGCAGTGTAACAGGAATGCAACCACAGCCCTTTGACGCTTACATCTCACCATGACATGACTTGGAGGCTGGTCATGGAACTGTAGGATGCAGTGTTTGCTATTTTTTGGTCTGATTTATTTTTGTTTCACTTTTTAAAAATGGAAATGATTACACTGCATCCTTATATAATGTAACACTTTGACTTGTTCATATTTCATGGTGCTCACAACTATAGTTTGCTTTGAGTCTCAGAGGAGACTGTGGAGTTGGATTTTTCAGCAATGACAAAACAGTTAAAATTTTGGTAACTCTTAGACTTGCTAAATATATTTTGCATAGAGTAATGAGTGTGAGCCTTATGATGCCAGGAACAGAATGTTGTACTTCAAATCTAAATATTCCCCCTTGCAAATTCTCACCTGTAAGAGAGGTGACTGGTTTTGGAAGTGATGTAAACATAGGTGGATTCAACAATGAATGAGGGCAGCTACTGAACATCATATTAAAAGTTGGGGCCTGTCTCCAAATGTGCAGCATGGGGTAGCCTGGAAGGACGTGCTCTTGGCCCTTTCTCCTTTTTTCCTTCTCTCTGAAGGCCTTTGAGTAAGTAGCTTTTCACTACCCACAACCTTCTGTCAGCCCTTCCTGCCTTGGAGATGCCCAAATATGGATTGAAAATTCCTAAAAACTGTGAGTCAAATACACCTCTCCTGCATTCATGTGTTGTGGTATTATGTGCCATTAATGTGGAAGTGACTGAGATATTGCCTTTGTGTTTATCTCTGAAGCAAAGCTTTCACATGATCAATAAGAAGTTAGTTGTGAATTTGCAAGATAAGAGAGAAACATAATTGTGGGTTGCAAACACTCTTTCTATGCTGAAATCCTTGGGAATGTCAACATAAAATGCTGTTGAATTCTGTAATGTTCTTCTAGAGGCGTTGAAATTATTGCAAGAATTTTGCCTGTTGTTTCTTTCATGTGGTGACTTAGACATGTATTGTGTTTGGATACACTTACACAGTTTTGATAAGACAACTGCCTCATGGCGATTTATACTTTTAATATAGTATTGAATTCAGTTTGCTGTACTTTAAAGATGTTTACACATTTGCTCATAATGGACACTGACCTGTATTTGTTTTTTTCTTTTCTTCAATATTCTAATCTGGTCTTGATGTCAGGTTAATGTGACCTTGTGAAGTAAATGTAAAGACATAATTTGGGTCTGAAATATCTCCCAAAAGCTGATTTGCTGAGGGCGTGGTCCACATGCTGAGATTCTATGATGAGTAGGAAAACTTTTAGACTTGGGCACTTGAAACACTTTGAATTGCTGTTTCAAATTCTTCACTGATCTTCATAGTGGTTTCTTTTTCTCTTCTTCTGCTCTTTTGCTGATTTAGTCTCTAGGTTTTATGTGTTTAGGATTTTACCCACTTCTTCGGAGTTGCCCATCTGTGGCCTATAATTGTACAGTCACATTTTCCCATTTGTACTTCAGGGCTATGAGTTTTTGTCTCCAATTTTACCACTAATTTTATTTAATCATTTACTATTTTTTCTTAGTTATTGCTTAAAAACGTGTAAGTTTCATCTTGGGAAAATAAGTTAGTAGCTTCTGTTTCATTCTATTATTTTTTATTTAATATTTATTTACTTATTTTTTCATCCTTAATTCCTTCTTTCCTCTAACTTCATGTTTAAAGCTTTTTGTCACTATATCTTGAGGATGTTTTAAAATTCTTTAATTTGAATCAGTATTTATTTAAGCAATAATTCCTTAGAATTTTCCAGTTACAACTGGATCATTTGCATTCTAGGTGTTTTCTTCCCATTTTGTTTCTCTCAGAGATTAAAAAAAAATAATCTCCAGTATTACTCTGATCTCCAACTCCAGAGCCCAAATAACACTTCTGCCTCAGCTTCATTGGTACCTGAGACTAAAATCATGGATCACTGTGCCCAAGTTCAAACTTTTCAAATTTGAAATATTCTGCTTAAATAAATTTTGTGAGTATTCTAAAATTCCATTTATTGATTTCTACTTTCATACAACTGTGGTCAAAAAATATTTCATTTGATCATACTCCTTAACCTTGATATCATTTGTTTTTCATCTTAAAATAAGCTCTATCTGGGAGAATTCATGCTTTGGAAGTATATGTATTCTTCTGAATTTGAATGGAATTTCAAATTCTCTGCTTGATTACTTTATACTATTTCCTTGGCCACTAATATTTCCTTAAATATATTTGTAATCATAAATCTTCACCAACTGTAAGATTTTTAAGCATCTAAAAAACCATTTTGCACCTTTTTATAGCTGTTAAACTCAATTACAATGAATTGACATAAATTCTGATATTGCTATTGCCTCTTGATTTCCATGTCATATCATTCTAATCCCTTACCTGTAATTTGTTTATTCTTAATGCTAAAGTATGTCTTTTGGAAGCAACATACAATTGGTTATTTAAAATTTATTTCTCTAATTTGGTTTCTCTTTAATGAACAAATGAAATCAATTTCATGGTAGTGCTTAATATGTAAGCATATAATTCTACCATAATTTATTTATGTGTTAATATTTTGGAAATAGTTTTGGAAGTTTCTGGGTTTTTTTCTTTCCATTTTCCATTAAGCTTAAGGGTTTGATCTAGAATTATACATTAATTATTCATTGATCTTTTGAGTTTTGCAATAGGATTTTGGTTGTAGTTACAAAGAGACTTCCATGTACAATTTTAAACTTTTTGGAGTCCATTCCATGTGGATTCCCACTTCCGTCTGATCAAATTTTCTGAGCTGAAGTGCTAATTCCCTCTCCCTACACATTTTCTGTTTTTTTTTATTTCACAACTTGTACCACTTGGCTCATCATATTGGGGTTTTCTTACATTTTGTTTGTTCACTTTGTCCTCTTGTTTGGGATGCCCATTTTGTTTGTGATTCTGTTCCCTGATAGAATCTTGTTTGAGTTGGACCTCACTTTTCTCTATTTGAGTATTAATGGTTTTTGGTAAATTATGAAGTATGTGGCTTTTGTTTACCTTTTTGTCCCAGGCCTGTATTTCTGTTCTCCATTAGCTCTCCCCATCCTGAACATTTTCACTTCTGACGCTGTGCGATAAAACCATGAACTGTCCTCCTCAACTGCAGTTCTTTGTATATTCATCTTTGTGAGTTGGTCAGAGAATCCCTGCTCTGCCACAGTGTTGGGTGGCACCATCTATCCTTGAGGCCTCCCAGGCTACTTTCCAACCTCACAGTTTGTGGCTGCCAATGCGACTTGGCAGTGAGCCTGAGGCATGGGACCATAGGGGAGGGCTGGTCTGAGTAGATCTAGATTCTGTAACTTCTGGAGCTGGCCTGGATGGTGGATCCACGAGTACAAGCATGATGGCTAGGGCTGAGGAGGACGGGCCACTGCAGCAGAGGAGTGAAGTCCAGGTGCATACTTGTCCACTCCATTCTGAGACGACTCCAGCTGGGGGTGGTGTTAGGTCAACCTGCGGCTCTGGTTCTGTAGGAGATTCAGGTTCCCAGGAAAGCCTGAAGCCACCCATGTGCATTGAGTCTAGCTTGGCTCAGGCAAGTTTGAGCATAAGATCATACATCACAGCCTGGAGGCCCCGGGCCCTTGAGGCTGGACTAGCACTGGTCCCTCTTTAACTCTAGCAGGGCCGATCTGTTGGTCTGTGGGGGAAGCCTTATTGCTAAGGCTGTGGATGTGGGTCTGCTGCTGGGAAGAAAGAAACACTGGGGTGCTGTGGGCCTGCCTGCAGCTGGATGCTCTGTGGCCAACTGGCTTGGTCTGGTCCAGGACACTGTGGCTGGTCTCACTCTGCAAAAATCTGTATCTTCTTCCCAAATTTGGGGAAAAATACAGAGGAACAAATCTAAGAGGAAGTACTGCTATGCAAAGTGCACAAAATCTCAAATTATTGTAGACTATGTAACCTAAAATCATTAGAATAACTTTCCAGGTAACAAAATTCTAAAAGATTTCTAAATTTTTGCTGGTCCAGGTGTACTGTAAATTAGAAATGTCAGTGTTCAACTTGAAACTTGATTTGTGGTAGTTATTTAACTACAGAAAGAGGAAAGTCTATTAAGATACTTTTGCATTCTTAAAATTAATACTGATTTTGTCAATGTACTTGATATACCAAAATAATTGTCCAAAAATAAAGTGTGAATGTTTGCCAACTATAATGAATGAAGTATTTACATTTAATAAAAAATTTTGAAAATTTATAACAACATTAATATACAAAAAAGATGAAGAAACAACCTATGTATATAACATCTTAATTAAACTATAAAATAAATGAACAATAAAAGTGGAAAATATTTAAATAGCATAATGGTAGTATAGTTCATCATTGAATTTGAGACATGAGAGAGATTTCAAAAGTAGGATTTCAGAAATCCAATTATAAGGAAATCTGAACCTTCCCTTATTTACATATTGGTCATAGAAGAGAAATATGAATATAATTTCATGCATTAATTTTAGTCACACATTTATTTCAATTAACAATAAATTAGACAAATTACAATTTCATAATATTAAGCTATGGAAGTATAATGTGCTATTAAATTACAACACTATCAAATGACCTTAAAATAAATTTATCAATAATATAAATATGTACATATCCATATATACTCATGCATGTGAGTTAAAATATGAAATAGTTTAGTTAAATCATTATGAGTGCATTCTGATGTCAGAGTTGTGTTTTACATTCTAATAACGTATCTGTGAAGGTTACACAAAGACAGGAAAGCACCAGCGATATCTTGAAAGGGATAGAAAGTATCACTGTGTGTCCTAGTGATTCTTCTGAGGTCTCCTTAGAAAACACTCAATGGATGCATTGAATATCCAACTTATTATATCATGGCTACAGAGGCAGATGGAGGGAAATACAGGGAAAGGTGGTGGTACAAAAGTATAGACATGTCCAGGTCAAATCCCTTCACTGGGGCTAAGTTGCACAGCCACCAGCCCTCCGAGATCCGGCTTCACACTGGCTCTGTCTGCACCCAGGTCCCACAGGAGCCATGGCTGATGTACTGTGTGATCAGCAGCAGGGAGCACTGCATGGGCGGGGCTTTAGAGTAACACAGGAAATGAAGAGGGCTGTGAAAGAATGGACGCAAAGAAAAGAAAAAGAGTACACTTTAGAAATGAAGGTTGAAGACAAAAAATGACAGAAAAAAACAGAAATAGTACAAAGAGTATTTTATATTAAAAAAACAGCAGATGAGGATATAGCTCAGTGCCACTGCACCTCTCTGGCAAGAGCAAGGTCTTGAGTTCAATCCCGGTACAAAAACAAAACAAAGAAACAAAAAAATGCAAGAGAATTACAGACATAATGGAGAAAAGACAAAAAGAAAAGGAGTATAAATGACAGGTTAAGAGCCCTTTGAGTACTGTGGGTTTGGGTCTATTCCCGAGTGAGTAGAAGCCTTGTGGCTGAGACCTCTGCAATTCTAGTTGTGAGCCTGAGAATCACCACAGCCATTGGTGGACACCTTATTTCCCAGGCCTCTGATTTCTCTGCTCCAAACCTCATCAATAAGTATGTCATTAACTGGACAAAAAGAGCCTTCCAATTTAAGCAATAAGATCTAGGCAACATTCTTGTAACTAATACTTGTTTAAATACAGAGTTTTCTCAGAGAGAGAATGAAATGTGTGGTTTTTTGTGACTTCCCTGAAAATATTGTGAGTCCACAGTGTATACTAAAATGCTGCTGGAGGACATTAATCATCCAGAATGTCATGTAAATCTAATGATACAAAATCAGTAGTGGAAAGAAAACAACTAAATTGAAAATTTATAATGTACTAACTGAGTCCACAGGGCAGATTAAATCTAGACCTAGTCCTTTGCTATGAAGCAAATTACAGAATTCTGTGGTGTAACAAAATAAGAAAAGAAAAATAGTTATCACCACTGGAAACATTAGCCTAATTAAGCTTTACATCTTAATTAAAATGGAAAGCCCAGACATTCTCTCAGCTACCAGGGCCCCCAAGGCCGCCTGCAGCTCCTGGTTTCGCAGGCTGTAGATGACAGGATTCACAGTGGGGGGTAACACTGTGTAAAGCACCGATGTCAGTGCTTTCAGTGAAGAAGAAGTTATGATATTTTCAGCTAAATATGTAATAAACCCAGAAAGCACAAACAACGTCACCACAGCAAGGTGAGGCAGGCAGGTGGAAAGTGATTTCACTCTGCCTTTTGAGGATGAGAGTTTCAGAATGGTAGAAAAAATGCGGACATAAGACACAGACATCACAATAAAACACAATAAAATGAGTCCACAGCTAGCAATGATCAGCCCATATTCAAGAACAGACTCCCCAGGACAGGCAAGCTTTAGAAGTAAGGGGGCCTCACAGAAGAACTGAGATACCGTGTTGGCCTCACAGAAGTGGACAGAGAATGTACCTGCCGTGTGTAAGGCTCCATAGAGGCCCCCACCCAGCCAGGAGGCCATGACCATCCACACACAGCTGTCCCTGTGCAAGGCAGCCTCATAGTGCAGTGGCCGGCAGATGGCAGCGTAGCGGTCGTAGCACATCACTAGGAGGAGCGCGAACTCTGTGCCTCCAAAGACAAACAGAAGGAAGACCTGCAAGGCACAGCCCAAGAGGGAGATAGAATAGACGCTGGTCAGAGAGTTCACGATGGAGTTAGGGACAGTGACAGAGATGTAGCAGATGTCAATGTAGGACAAGTTCCTCAGGAAGAAGTACAGGGGAGACTGGAGACGCTGGTCAGTGCTGGTGAGGACGATGATGAGGAGGTTCCCTGTCAGGGCTGCCAGGTAAATCAGCGAGAGGAGCATGGCGCAGACCTTCTGGAGTGCCCGGTCACCAGAGAATCCCATCAGCAAGAACTCTGTGAAGTTCCTCATGTTGGTTAACTTCTCAGTCCTGCCACTTTTCCATAGGAATAGGTATCACTGGTTTCTCATTGACAGAAACCCTCTACTACAGGTTTTCTAGTCATATTTACTTTAGTAGGCTTGATTTTGTCTAAATTAGAGTTCTCCAAACTGCTATTGAAAAAAATCATGACATGGCCCTCTGTGTTATGATCCTTACACTGAGAAAACTGAGCTATGCTTGTTAGCAAAGGAAGTTTAGGGTTGACAGATGAAATAAAATGAAGTGTGTTGCTTTTGCAGTAGGGTGAAATGTTCTAGCATATTTCTTGCCTTAGATTATATAGGTACAGGTCACAAGCTTGGGGATGGAACATATAAACTTGCAAACATATTTTTATAGGAGTAGATGTAAATACCAAAATAAAAAGAGTCTACCTAGAAGTCATTGAACAGATATTTTGAAAAATAGCAATGAATAGTAAGTATGGTTTTGTCAAATGATGCTGAAAATGCTAACACATGGTGGATGCAAGATTGCGGGTCTCACTGGGATACTAAATGTCCTTTTTGGTGATAGTTGGAAGCATTTTGGGCAGGATGTTACAGGATGTCCAAGACATGCTTTCCTGACTGACTCACTGGAGTGCATTGCTCACCTGCTCATTTAGCAGCTTGACAGCTGGGCTTTTTATTTGACCATAATTAATATTATCACCTAAAAAAGATTGGAGGCTATTTTTTCAGTATCAGATGTATCAATGTATGAAAATATTTTAAATTTTTTTATCCCTCTAGTCTGTGTCTAATTTTAAAATAAGCATGAGTGATCTAGACACACAGACATACCTAGGAGCATCAGGTCCTCCTCTACTCCTCTTGGATCTTGCAAAAAGTTATTTGCAGTATATGTCAACAGTTTTCTCAGCTGATGCTGATGCATAAGACAATAAAATTCCTTCTTTCTGAGGACATCAGAGAAAAAGTACGTAGGTAATTTACCTATCAATGTCACCCAAATTTGCAGGACTTTTTTCTGCACAATTTGTCAAACATGGTCATCATAATAAAACAAGAAGGAAACATCCCAATAAGCACACAGGGTCAGGCATATGTTCATCTTATGTCCTTCAACTGACTGTCAATAAAATTAGATAAGCAATTTTTTTCAGAATCTACCCTTATAGTCAAGTTTATCACAGTATAGCTTTGCATTCCATGACCAATGCTTCTTTATCACTTCTGCAATTCCTGTGTGATTTGAGCTGCAGGTTTTCTTAGTGGGTTTTGCAGTGGTGCAGAGCCAATGTTTAATTGCTATCACATACCTGAGGTAGCAATTAAATAGGAAAAAGGTCAAATGTGCTGATGAAATCATGTCCTCTGAGAGTCAATCAAGCAGCTTTTAATTTTTAGGTGCAGGACAATTCAGAAGGGAAATATATACCACACAAATTTAGGAATACTTTAACTTTGAAAATACTGATTGTTCTGCTTTTTTGTTAACATTTTTAGGAGTAAATAGAACATTGTCATTCAAATACAGCTCAGTAATAAATATAAAGCATGCATATTATGTTATTTCATATTCCATTACTGTGGTTTGTTTTTAAATTTTGTCACTAGTATCTACAGAAATTTTATCCAAGGAAAATGCCAAACTATGTAGAACATATACATTTAAATGAACCTTACTTTTGGAAACTTATTCAAATATTTCTTCTGAGAATTATAGTGTAATTTTGGTATTATGTATAAAATATTTTATTTATTCCTTCATATATTGATGAACATTTATCTTGACCTTCTGAAATATGGGTGGAAGCATTTGGAACCTCAGAACTCTTACATTCTGCATGCATCTAAAGTCAGCACCATGTGCATGATGCCATGGTCTGTTGCCAGTTGAACAGTAGTTACACTTTCTTCTCTCTGGACCATAGGGGACTGCCTAATTGCTGAGCACTATGAACATGATTGTTAGGAACAAATTCTTTACATCATTACCATTCTGGAAATTGGCGTGGTTGCCACCATTTTAGAACCTTGCATGGCCATCACTACCATTCATGAATATGGTGCTATGATATTTTCTCCTCCAAACAAAGTCATTTACTTTTGAAGTTTCAAGTCTCCAAAGTGTGAGTACTCATTGGTGCTTGTGATGCATGCAGGCCATTTCTATATTCTCTTGTTTCTTCTCAGCAGTTGAGCTCTCCTTAGCTCTATCTTTCCAGTCCATGTTGTTACTGAACATTTTTACATAGTTTCACATACACCATTTCAAATTACCCTGCTGATATTTTTGCTCTTGACTTGAAACTTAAATCAGGCTAGAAGCTATGAACAATAGCCATGTCATTGCCTCAACATTCAATTGCCTTGAAATTTCTTTAGCCATATTAATTAATTTGTCACCCTTAATTTCAGTCTCAGGAAAAATCTCTGGACAGAAGCACACAGTTATTTTGCAAAACCATAATCAATATTATCTGGAGTCTAGCACCCAACAGAATTCTTTCCAGAAGAAACCCCTTGAGCCTGGGCTTTATTGGCAGGATTTTTATCAGGCTTTTGGTAAAAAGAAAAAAAAAAAACAACTCTAACTATCATCTCCAGTGCAGAAGAGCCTTAGCTTTTCCAGCCTTACTCTCTCGGGCACCATCTCTGAACCTCTCCAAATTCTTCACAAGGCATTCCCAAGGGCTCTTGAACACCATGGTCTGGTATACTCACAGTAATGACCCCATTCCTGGTAACAAAATCTGTTTTGGTTATTTTATTTTGTTGATGGGACAAAATATTTGATCCAAAGTGAGGGAAGGAAAGGTTTATTTAGCTCAGAGTTGTTGAAGGTTTCAGTCCATACTCAGCTGGTTGTAGACAAGGTAGTGTGGTTATGGGGCAGCCAGTCATGTTGGCCACAAGACACAAGAATGAAAAGGGCAAAAATAGGGAAAGCATGCCTCTTTACCTCTCTTATTTTGTGTGTTGGCTACCCACCTCTGGGTGGGTGCAGCATTCACACCATAAATATGAGGGCTAGGCAACAAACAAATAAAAAATGCTAGATTCTTCAACTTTATGATTGCATGAGGCTTTGAGGGTAACACCCAAGCACAAACAGTAACATAAAAATAATTTTTATTATTTTTTGTTTTCTTATCCAATTTATAACATCTTAGTCGAAAACTCACTGACCAAGCCAGTGACATGAAATATTTGCCCTGCTTTCTTTTAGTAGTCATAAAGTTTTGAGTCTTGACATAAATGTTCAGTCTACTTTGAGGTGATTATGTGCACAGTGAGCAGCAAAGTTCTAGTTTTACCTTTTTGTGCATGAACACGTGGTTTCCCTCTGCTTTTCTAAGAAAAAAAAATTCTCACTAAGGTTTTTGATATTTCTGTCCAAATCAATCAGCTGTGTGTGCATGTGAATTTATTTCTCAACTTCCTGTCCTATTCCATTTTCTTGTGTGTCTATTTCATGCCAGTATTATGTTGTGTTAGTTAAAATGTACTTAGAGTATAATTGAAAATCAGATGGTGTCTTGTGTTCAGTTTTATTCTTTATGCTTAAGATTGCTTTGGTATTTGGGAACTTTTGTGACCTTCATGTATTTCTGCATCATGTTATATATTTCTGTGAAATGTAACATTAGAATTTTGAAACAGAATACATTGAATCTGTAGTGATTTGCATGGCATGGACTTTTAACAAACAACACTCAGTGTGAAGAGTAGAGGGATCCAAGTACAGCTGCTCATTCCACATCTGCATAAGCAAAATAAAGTGCTTTGCCTCTGAATTCTTTACATGGAGCCAGAATAATGAGTCTAACCATTTCTCAAAAAAGGAGCTATGGAAGATTTAAAGTTGTGTTTTTTCAACAAATGTGCCATTATTTTTAAGAATGAGATTTGCATTTGTCTATTCCAATTTTTTTTCTTTTCTTAAATTTGTTTCACTGATTAAAATGTCAAATATCATATTGAGTAATAATGCTGATGATGCTGGGGAAAATTATCAATGATTTATCATGCTTTTGGTTTGAGATATTTGTATCATAAAAACTAGCATAAAAATGTCATCTAGAAAAACTATTAGTGACATTGAAAATATTAACAATACATGTAATACATTCACATATAAATGTATATTTGTGTCACATAACCTATGTGTATATTTCTAAAACTAATGAGAATAAGTGAATGTTAAATAGAATTAACATGAAAAAAATTTTAAAAGAACATTTAATCGCATTTCCTCATATGTCTCATTGCCTTTTGTCAGCTCCAAGCTGTATCTCTGTTTTTGTTTTGCTTGTTCCTTTTTGTTTCTTCTTTAGACAAGGTCTCAGTAGGAGTTCAGGCTGGTTTTGAGCCTGGCTGGATATGAACTCGCTGAGGTCCTGCTACCTCTTCCTGCCAGGTAACCATTGCCACCTGAGCATTCTTGTGCAATCGGCCAACTGAACCCCCCAAGGAAAAGCAGAAGCATCAGGTGGATCAGGCCCATGTGAAACAACAAGGGACCTGCCTGGAGGAATCAGTCCAGCAAAACATGTTCCGATCCCAGTGAGAACCAGAACAGCTGCTCGTGGTTCACAGCATGGCCAGGGCCCCTATCTGCCTTCCTTTCCATTCTACTCATCTTTGTTCCCCAAAGATTTTGAAAACCATAGCTACTAAAGTAGATTTCCATACTGGAAAGAGCAACAATAAAATTCAACTCAAGTCAATAGGTGGAAGCCCTCCTGCTCTCTGCAATGTTAGAGCTTTTTATCTCCACAGTCTGGTCATCTCCTACCATTGTTTCCACAGAAAGCAACCTTGGTTACTTGTAAAAAATGTGGAGGAAGGATCTTCCCCAGAGGAAGTGACAGTTCTCTGGGGCTGAGCTGTTTTCTCCCTATGACTCCTGACTGGGCTCACCTTATAATGCATGGTGGGTCTGGCAGATAGATTCCCAGGACCTTGTATACAAAAGGCAAAGAACTGCAAGGGTGAAAGAAAAATCAGCTAAATTCCTGAAGATAATGGGAAGATGTGCTCTGCATAGACATTAACAGAAATGTAGCACTGGGCAGTAGGGACCTAAAAAGCACAGCACAGAATGTAGATAGGTCTGGCTTTTGGAATTTTAAAGGACACACACTCTCATCTAACTGCTTCCCTTTGGACCTCTGGGTAAGGTGGACTGCAATGATTGACTGCAAAGGTTGCTGACTCATCTCTTTGAATGAGTATACAAGTTCAACAATTGACTGATGAAATAACATATAAGATACTTGGACCATATCATTGAATCTTCAGTAAGATTTGAGTATTCAAAAGGTTACTGGAAGTCAGTGTTAGGGCTAGAAAGAAAAGGATCAGGAATACAAGCTCAACAAGAAAGGCTTATTTCAGAACTGACCTGAGACATACCAATCTGGCACTAGAGACCAGACCAGTAGCTCACATGAAAGTTACCAGGACTTTGCTGGGTCATGAGCATAAAAAAGGGGGCTGTGAAAGTGAAAATCCTGAGGGGCTTTCACGGGGAGATTTCAGTACAGAGGAGCTGTGGCTGTCCCCTTAAGGAAGTACAAGGAGTTTTATGTTTTTCTCAAGACCAGAGCTTTAATTTGTCCCTCATAAACCTCTGCAGCATCTCAGTTATTGTTCCCAAATCAATTATTAATTCCTTTACAGGTAGCAACTCCATTTCACTCAAAGGCTGTATTGCTTAAATTTTCCTATATATTTTCTTTGCATTTGCTCTTCTGTTGTTCATGTCCTATGACCGCTATGTGGTCATTTGTCACCCTCTGCACTATGGGCTCATCTTCACCCTGAGTCTGTGCACAGAGGCAGCAGGGGGCTCCTGGGCCCATGGCCTGGTCTACTCTGAAATCCACACAGTGACCATGTTCAAGCTTCATTTCACAAAGTCCAATGTGATCCATCAATATTTCTGTGATATATCTCAAATTCTGAAGGTATCATCTTCAAATGTTGTTTCTTGAGTGTGTTTTCTTTTAGTAAATGTTTGTATCATCTTTGTAAGTTTTGTCCTTTTGTTTGGGATATATATATATAAATATATTGTCAACAATGCCTAACATATACTTTCTCGAAGTCCATCCCAAAGCCATATGATTCTTTATTCTGTAGTTGGTCATTTTTCTTCTGTTTTTAATTTTGAGTTGGCTGCTGCCCTAGATCCCACTGCAGTAAAGGCTTTCTGAAAAATCTTCTAACAGCTGTGTTCTATACACTGGTTCCCACACTCATAAACCCCATCATTTACAATCAGCACAGCAGAGATACTCTTTAGGAGGCAGGTTCAAGTGACCTACTCAATTGTAACTAAGGAATTTCTTGATAAAAATGCTTGGAAGCAAGATAATTACATAGAATTTTAAGCTGTATTGATACAAGTTTTACATTTGGGAAGACTTCTATAAATTATGTGGTCATTTATTGTCCCAGTAATTTTTCTCTACCAAGTGAGTGTGAGCTAAATGTATTGCTGTTTCACTTTTTTAAGACTATAGTGATATAATTCATAGCTCCTTCTTGAAAATACTTCAAAACTGGTCAAAATTCCCAAAATGCTTTGGAAAATATTTGAATGCTGTGAGTTAAATGGAGAAAGGCATCACAGGAAGGTGGTGCCTTAGATATCAGCACAGTCACAGGTGCCTGCACAACGGAGAGCAGGTCAGGATCCTGGACATACTGACCTGGAAGAGAACACTGACTACTTCAGGACGGAAAAGACTACAGGATAAATTGCTCTCTCATATCCACTCTTATCCCAAGGCTTAGAAAATAATAAAATGATCCGGGCTGGGCTGGTACCTGAGAACTGAGAGTACGTTGAGTGTGTGACTCTGAGACTCTAGCCACATCCCTAAAACTGTCTTGGTTGTGATCCGTGAAGGCAGCTCACTCAGTGAAAGAGTGGACTATAGAATAACTGGGGTTCATAGAAAATAGCTCAGTTCTCTAGTTCTCCCTAAGAACTGGAGGCAAGAAGAGATGCCAAGCTGACACACCAATCTTTCAATGTGACAGAGAAAATCGAATCATGGCCATGCAGTGGAATGTGAAGCCTCAATGCCTGTGTTGGATTTATCCAGATATTACCACATTTTTACCACTTAATGATACTGTTTTTTTCTTGTTTTAATGCTATGGTTGGAATCTTAGATGAACCTTAAAGTCCCATGTGCTAAAGGGCTGATTGCTGCCATTTTGCTGTGTTGTTGGTTTACTTACCTCACTTGCTATGTTTACTGATACATTTTATAAATTTGTTGTAATATTTCTCAATATTTTCTTTTAATTTATGTTACTGCCTTGAAACAAGATGTTTGGAGTGAAAATAAAATCAGTACAGAATTTCTTTCCTTGGCATTTTTTTGTACCAGGAATTGAACTCAGGATCTTGTTCTTCCCAGGTAGGTCTTGCATTGCAGAGTTAGATTCTTGGCTGGATTATATTTTGATGATTTAATCTTCAGTATCATTTTATCTCAGGTTTAATGAAGTCATTGATTTCTTTCATATTTTAGTGTATTTGGATTTGAAATATGTTACTGGAAATTCTCCTTTCAATTACCTCAAATGATATTTTTACTGTTTTAAATTATGTATACTCACTCAAAATTATTTAAACTATCTATATTATATACAATATGTGTAATATATATGTACACATATAAATTAACAATAGGACACCAGCTTCTTTCTGATTTCACTTTATTTTCATCATAGGAAATATGGACCCAAATCAGAGTTCATCCCTATGAACACCATACCTGACATATTAAGATGTCCCACACTCTTCTTTGTATCAACCTATGTATGAGGTAGTTTTTATAGTTATTTTTGTTAGAATTGGGCTAATTTTAAAAACACTTAACTTTCAAATACTTATCTATAATCTGAAATCTCTTTGAAACATAAAAATCCCTTCATAATTCTTTTTGTGAAACGTTCATGATGTATCAAATTAGAATATAAAATTAATGTATACACAAAAGATTGCTATTCCTCAACATAATTAAGCATTTATTCTATAATAAAATTTAAAGGAAAATTACAGTACTGAAGCCATATTCCTGACTGTACAATTGTGGATATCCACTTTCTGATCTTCTGAAACCATTTAGTTCTAACTACTGAGCTCACCAGGGAATTCTTGGTCATCTTCCTTTGGATGTCAGGAGTTTAGAGGTGTGTTATTGCCCTACTGTAACACAGCTAAATAATTGTCATATTTGCCATTTGCAGATGCTGAGACAGACATCTCTCAAGTACACCACTTGTGTCAGACTCATGAAGCAGGGCACTGATTTCAAGTGAAAACGTAATAATGTTGCTGAAATTTGCATAGCATGGAAAAAAATAGGAACATGTATATAAATTTTTCTCTGATATTCACATGTATTTATGAAAATATGAAACCAAGGGCTTCATGCTTCTTTGGAGTCTCATTCTACTTAAACTACACTTTGAAATCTGAGTAGAATTTGTACAAATAGAAGGGTCCATTAGGCAGGACATAGGAACTAATTTCAAAGATATTCAGTGGGCAGACAGTGTCTGAAGGCGCCTCCAATGGCCACAGCACTTACTATGTCCTGTGTTACTGGCTCTGTACCAGAAGCCACCGGGCTCCCTCCCCAAGCCTCAGTTATCCCAGCAGCACAATGCACAGCTACCGGTGACCCTGGGGGAAGACTGGTGGATGAAAAAGCGTGATGCAGTGATGCTGCTCAGCAAGCACTCATCTCCTTCTTCTGAAGGAAGCAGTGAGCAGACTGAACAAGAAGGCAAAACTGTTTCCTACACTTGGAGCTGAACATAATCATATATCCTGAGGATACTGGAAATGCAGTGTGATACTGAGAGCCTAGAGGAAGTAGAACTTGTCACAATGTGAAAAGCACTAGCCCTTGCCACTTTCATAAATTCCAGTGTATAATCACAAATCACCAGGAAGACGCACATTACAGACACACGGCTTTCAGAAAAAAAAATCTGTCTCTAGAAATATAGTTTATTAGAAAAAATAAAGATGTGAAAGATTTAATGTATTAATATGTTGAACACATCAAAATGTATTCAACAAGTAAGACTTGTGATAAATATAAACATACTTTAAAAATTACAGAATTACCTTTAAAAAGTTTTTAAACCTTTTTTGATTCTGGGGATCAAACTCAGGACTTTGAACTTGCCAGACAGGCATTTGTGCCACTGAGTTATATTCCTGGCCCTACAATTATGTTTAAATCATAAATTAAATTTAAATCAATTTTCATTGAAAATGGAAGATCAAAACTTGTAATAAAGCTTAACAAAATGTGGAGATAGTCAGAGACATTGAATGCTTAGTAGGAAAAAGAATTTCACACAATTCTCCTGTATAGGGAACAAAAGAGTAACAAAGACAATCATCAAAGGTACAATACAAAAGCCATCACACTTTCTGGAACACAAAAGCTGTGAGTGAAGGATTTCAGGAAATGACTTATTTTATTCTCAAACTGAAACCCTGAGATCAGCATTGAAACACCACAGGGTAAGTTGACCTTGAAGTAGGAATCATCCCAACAGCTAGCAAAGGGAGGCCCAAGGAAGGAAAAGTGCTGAAAGGCTTTAACTGTACTCAACCTTCTATTAGTCCCCTTCTCACTTTCCTTAGGACTTTACATAGGGCTGACTGAATTTCCCTGTTCCTCAGGCAGTAGATTACAGGGTTCAAGACAGGAAGCACAACAGAGTAGAGCACAGAGCACAGACAGTCCCCAATAGGAGAAGCACTGGAGGCAGGCTTCAAATAAGCAACAGGTCCTGTGAAGAGAACAAGTGCCCACAACCACCAGGTGGGGCTTGCAGGTGGAGAAGGCTTTGGACCGGCTCTGCCAGGATAGGAACTTCAACACAGCAGAGAAAATAAACACATAGGAGACCACAATGCACACCAAACATGAGAATGCATAGAGGGCTCCAAGGGCCACACTGACATTGATAGTGTCCTGTTCCACAGAACAACTGAGCTTTAGTAGGGAAGGAACATCACAGAAAAACTGATGAATCCAGTTGGAGCCACAGAACTGCAGAGAGAATGTGCCAGCTGAACACAAAATCCCAAACACCACTCCACTGAGCCAGGACACAGACACTAACTGGACACAGCACCCTTTGCTCATGACAGCCTCATAGTGCAGAGGGTGGCAGATGGCGACATAGCGATCATAGGACATGGCAGTCAGGATTCCCACCTCTGATGCTGACAAAAGCACCACGAGGAAGAGCTGACACACACACCCCAAGAAAGAGATGGAGTCGCTGAGGGTGACAGAGTTGACAATGGATTTGGGGACTGTAGTGGACACGTGACACAGGTGCAGGCCAGACAGATGCCTGAGGAAGAAGAACATGGGGGTGTGGAGGTGGCGGTCGAGAACTGTGAGGAGGAGGATGGTCAGATTCTCCAGCGTGGACACCAGGTAGACCAAGGAGAAGAGGGTGGTCTTCAGCCCCAGCAGCGCCCTGCTGTCCGTCAGTTTCAGGAGCAACAACCCCCTCAGAGGTGTGTGATTCTTCATATCATAAAGTTGAGTCTAAAGGCAAAGTAATGAATTAAAAACATCATAGTATAGGGATACAAACACATGGACATTTGTAGCATCACAGTTCACTACAGCCCATCTAGGAAATCACCTATAGGTTCTT